>BQNB010153358.1:0-15652 GCA_026074375.1 Tanacetum coccineum
ACGTTAAAGGTATTTTAAAGTTCATTCGAATTTTTTTAAAAAAAACATGAAAAGTTATACAAGGTTTCCTATATTATCTAAGGAAAAAAATATATATATTTTAAACGAGTCGAGTTAACCATGAGATGTAAAATTTATAACTTCCCAAATTAAGCAACACAGACAATATAAATGGATAAACACGACGAGAAAATATATGTATACTTAGTAACTTACCAATAATGCTTGTATTTTCTTTAGATATAAATCACATGGACTCGTGAATATAACTTTCGATGCATAATAGTATAGATTTCTATATAGATATTTAAAATCGTAAAGCCATCCCTAGAGCCAACGGTTTAATCAACACTTTGAAAACATAAAGACGTTAATTCCTAAACGACAATACCCTTTGACCAATTGCATAATTTACTGCATACATTAATTTTAGATTGTAAACTCAGACTTTGTCATAATTATTTAGGTGTCTGACTGCGTTACTTTTGACGTGCATTGAACCATATTCAGTTACAGACGATTAACCAACAAGGTGAGTTTTCATAGCCCTTACTCTACTGTTTTAAATCATATTTTGGGGTGAGGACATTGCTTATTTCAAACGTGTGAATACAAGTACAACTACTAATTACTGATTGGTTTAAGTCCCTATTTAACCCAAGTTGCTATTTGCCCGATTTATCATGAACCGTTAATTACTTGTAAGCGCGAATGTTATGGATAGATCTATCGGGATTGACGTCCCTGTTCGTCTTGGACTAACACTAGTCAAGCGAACACAGTTTCATTTGAGTCAGATTACGGGTGTCCTGGGTTAGACACCTGCAAGGGCATTCATTTATTGTTGGTATATGTTAACGCTTCGGTGTCATGAGCTTAGACAATATTAATGCAATTTATATGACTTTGTATCTGTTATATTGTCATATGTGGATGAAACCTTGTGATTCATAAACATTACATTTTTCTGCTTAAACAAAACCTATGAACTCACCAACTTTATGTTCATACTTTAGCAATGTTTTTCTCAAGTATTAAGAACGAAGATGCTATATGAAGTCTCATGCATTGAAGTTATTTCCAGTTATCTAAAGATTATTTGTACTATTTAAAAATGATGTCGTATTGTCTATTTTTATGCTTCCGCAGAATGTTTAAACAATTTATCATTTCCTAATACAAGTGATCAATTTTCTTAAACGTCTCATATAGAGGTCGTTCTGTATTTCTTAGAAGTATGATATTCATGAAGTCACACGTCCTTGGTTGCCATTATACTCTGATATTTTAGTTGTGTGACACCGGACAAGGTTACAGATTGGTACAAAGAAGGCTCGAAGATTGATTTACAGAAGGTGGAGACGGCGTTAGGATTCTCTGTGACGCTGTCTGGATTCGCAAGTAACGGCGTCAGAACTTTGGCGACGGCGTCTGGACGTAGCCGCCATAAAGAAAGTCTAAAAGATTCATGATAAAAGATGATCATTCAACTTGCGCGCGAAGTACCATATATTGTTTTTATCATAACTCCTTCATACAAACTTGAATTTTACGTTTTCAATATACATCATCATAGAGGATTAGGATTTAGTTCGTGGGAGGTCGACTTGTACCAGATTTTGGGAGTATTTTAGGGTTTCCCAACTTTTCTATACCATCCCTAATTGCTTGATTCATAATAGTTAAGTCCTTTTATCCTTTATCTTTTAATATGTCTTATTGTTTGATATATAAGTATGCTTCCTCTATCTTGAATATGCTAGGCCAGATCTTTTAAGTGGTTGCTTATGATTGCATGTGAATTGGTATGTAGATCTTAGTTTGATTTCTTCTTATTAATGTGTGTGCATGTTTAGTCTCTAGAGCCCTAGTTACTTAGGTGTATCAAAGATCTAGAGAGACATGATTGTGTAGAAAGGATTCCATAGGTAATAGTCTTCATACTACCTTAACCATATGTGGATGATCCCCTTTAAGTATTTTAATGCGCGTATATCTCCCTAGGGACCATTTATAGTCTTCATACTACCTTGCATGTGTGTCGCCCTAGCTATTTATCATGTAGACGGCGTTTTCGTGTAATTCGTCATGCATCTAGGAAATACTTACACATACATCAAAAGTGTGACAAGGCAATCGAGTTAGGAGAAGCTTATTAAGGATCATGCATGGTTAAGTAAACACTACTCCCTTATCATATGAATCCCCTTATCTTAATTAGTTTAATTTAGCTTAATTAGTAGTTTAAAATAAACCACCTTCAAACCCGGTATTTAATTGCTTTCATAAAATATAAAAATACAAAAATAATCTTCTTTCAAATCCCCTAGATCTTAGTTACGTTTTGTTTGGACCTTCATAGTGATAACAACCCCCGTGTCTTACATATACTACACTAAAACGGTTAGGTGCACTGCCTAGGGAGTTGTAAAACCGAAGTGAGTTTCATAACGCTCATCACCCGTATTTATGGGGTCCATTTTCTGGAGAAACGAAAATTTTCCAGTTTTTCCTAATTTTCCAAAACCTGTACAGAAAATGTTTTCCTATATTCTCCCTTTTTCAGTCAATCCTATTTCCTCAAGAAACATTTAATACTTCCAAGTTTTCTAAATTAACGCTATCGTATGCTAAACTCTAATTGGGAAGAAAAAATAGGCAGATATTTCTAAAGGGAAAGCTAAGCATACATAATGAGAAGCATATATTGCACAAGTTTTAGGATGATAAAATTGAACGATCATCCAAGGCAAATTACTTTGCCCAATTCAAAGCTACAGGTCTTACCAATTACCGTAAGTCTAAGTACTAAAGCATAAATAATAAATATTAAGTACCAATAACCAAAAATAAGTAGCACTAAAAATAAAAATGTCTTAAAGCAATTATTCAAATTACTTATTTCTTCTTCTTTTTCAATAGATTCTTGATGCCTTTTCCAATTGACCTTAGTCCACCACGTTGCTCATCTCGCAATTTAACTTGACGATTGAGAATGTCGGTTTGTCAGGTGTAAAAATGTTCCATGTTTGGGTCAATGTCGGGTGGGTTTTCAAAGACACGAGGAACCTCATTTGTTAAAGAATTAACAAATCGAGTAGGAGAGGGAGTGCTTGCACACGAGGTCCCTTCGTCATTAGCATCATCATCATCATCATCGTTGGGATGAGAGGAATATGGTTGACGGAAGGCGGAAGATGAGGAAGTGGAAGAACGACCTCTTATTATGCCATAATCCTTTCGGGTCTTTCGCTCTTGTTGAGCGGTAAGAGGATACATGACACGATCGTACAAGGCATAAGACTCGTTAAACAACTCAGGAATCTCACTCATGACAAACTTAAACAAGCGGGTCAATAACATACCATATGGTAGAATTAACCTAGCTTGTTTAGTAACAAATCCCATTCGTTTTGCAATAAAAATGAAAGATTGAATTTTTCAGATTTTGCAACACAATAGAGCATATAACAAAGAAACGCGAGAACATGGTCCCGGTTACCCCCCAGACAAAAGACATTTTCTCGGATAATTTCGACCCACGGTTTCATAGTTGACACGATTTCACGAGTAAGAATTTGATTTTCCTTAACATCAGACGGGACCCTCCCTTTCCACTTGAACATAGTTAATGATGTGATCAGGGCAAAGAGGATCAGTTAGGTATCGACCACCCCTAGGGATACAATATTTCAAGTCGTCAAGTGACCATTTGTTGGTAAAGACACATGCACCCTCATAAGGAATATCAAGGATTTTACCAAATTGTTCAAGTGTGTACGAAAAGAATTGATTAGATGACAAACTGGATTAACATTTGACCTTCGTCGGAATAGTCCAATTAGAACTGACTATAGAACTCAAGAATAAAGTGAGGACAAATTTGTTCATTTATTTCAAGAAGACACTCAAACTCAATATGACTCAACATGGAACTAACATAGACTAAGTCTATGAAATTTGGATAAACCACCCGACCATCATGTATGCAACGACTTTCAAGGTTTATTAGCATTTCTTTTAAAGATGAAGTCTATTCATGTGAGATAACAGGAATGTAGTCTCATGTGTGTTGATGATCATCAGCAGTTTTGCGAGGCATTATTACCTTGATAAAAACAATCAAAGTCATATTTTATTGTCATTTGCTTGTAGTTTTTATTGACATTGTATCTAGTGTGTGCCTATATGCAAAAAATGTGGAGTAACGATTAACTCGACTCTAAAATAAAAACCTATGAGTTAATCTAAACGCTCCTTAATTCGCTTTTGCTCATCCAAACATGTCGAAAAATACATATGAATTATGTATTTCGAGTTTTGTTTATGAGATCATTATGCATGTATGCAAAAACATTTTTAGAGTGTATTAACAATGCAAAACAATATTTTTAATATGTTCCTAACGTGAGTGATTTCGAAATAAAAATTGGGGTTTTCGTTCAAAAATAATTTTTAACAAATACGCTCAAATGTGAAAATCCTATGTTTATAGGAAGCATAATAGTTATACATTGTGTTGTAGTAGTCCTAATTGTACACAATTGCAACAAAAATAAAAAATCCCCAATTTTGATTTTTGTGTTCATCATGAACCCTAGACACGAATTGAAAGAAAATAGATAAAATAACTTACAATTGATGATGTTAAGAATGACTGTAGGTGTTGATTTAATCTTCAATTATAGTTAACTTGGCCAATTTTGAGTTTTGGTGGATATATGTGTGTTTTCGTCGCTGCAGCAAAGAGGAGGGGGTGTTTGGTTTCTAGTTTATGAAAAATGGATGTGCAGACATAGAGGCTCGACTGGAGGCGGTCCATATCGATATGGGGGCTGCCTAATTTAATCCGGGGGCCGCCCGAGATATGGGGCCGCCCTTAGCATAGGGTTTTTGGACAAAAGTTTGACAATTTTTTTACAAAGAGGAGTGACATTTTAATTTGCATTTGCGAATTAAAAATATTTAATATGCTTCGGATGAAGTAGTTAAATTGTCATGACGCGGAATGGAACACAGACTAGAATCGAGACTAGAGGAAAGCAAGACGATTTATGAAATGTGTTCCATCATTCCTAAACCAAGACGAAGATAATTAAACTATTCATGTTTAAGAGGTTTGGTTAGTATATCAGCGATATTATCTTTGGAAGACATTTTTTCGATTGAGATATGTCATTTTTGGACATTATCACGAAGAAAGTGATGACGTATTTCAATGTGTTTGGTTCGAGAGTGTTGCACCAGGTTTTTGCTAAGGTCACTCGCGCCTTTAATGTCGCACATAATCTGGACGTCGTTGAGTCGTATGTCTTAGTCGATAAGAGCTTGTTTCATCCATAGTGCTTATTGACATGCCTTTCCGGTGCTTACATATTCCACTTCGGTCATGGATATAGCAAGAGCGGTTTGTTTCTTCGGGAACCAAGATGTCAAACAACATCCCACGAACGTACAAATACCGCTAGTACTTTTTCGATCCACATAATCTCCCGCATGATCAGAGTCGACATATACTATGGTTTCTATTTCGGTCCCATTCGGATACCATAATCCCAAATGCGTAGTGCCTTTAAACTACTTAACTAGAACTAAAGCTTCAGCTTTCAGCAGTTGTGTTCAGTTTGTTTGAGAGATAAATGAACTCTTCAATGCATTTCGCATTAATTGGAAGAGATGCATTTTTCCCTTTTATAGGCAAAGAGATTAGGGTTTACAAGTTTAACCTAGACTACGTGGCAAGCATTAAATGGGTGGTTGAACTACCATTTAATGCACGTTTGCTTTATAATATAAGGTACAGTACTTTAATGAAAACTATTGTACTTCTATACCAACTTTAGAAGTTTCTTTCCCAAAGAGATCTGATTTATTCTTTTTGACATAAAGCAATCTTTTTCCCGCCTTGTAATCCTTCTAGAAGCTGAAATATTTCATTTCAAACTTTTGTTAAGGAGATAGACATCGGCCAGTTTGGAATTGTCAGCCAAGCTGGACTGGAGCACTTGCTAAGGTCTTTCTTCAGTTTTTGTTTCGCTGCATAAACTGAAGTGAAGATAATCTTGATCTTCTAAGTACCCGAAGAACTGGAGCTGAAGCTTTCTATTAGCGATTCAAGCTAAATACTCTTCAGCTTGACTATACTTAGGGGATTTTATGTTCAAATCCAACTGAGACTTAGGGGTACAGGAAACTGACCCCAACATCTTTGACTATTTCCAAATCTTTCTTAATGATCATCTCATGGACTTTGAGATTTCCAATGAGTTCATCAAAAGATAGGGATGTCAAATCTTTCGACTCTTTAATCGCCGTGTCCTTTGCTCTCTATTTTGGATGTAGAGCCCTAAGAAACTTCCTTACATAGTTCTTGCTAGAATAACCTTCATTAAGAACTTTTAAACTAGTAATAATAGTATTAAACCTAGCAAATGCACTATCTATAGGTTTGTCTTCAGAAATGACGAATTGTTCATATTGTTGTACCAAAAGGTCAATCTTGTTAACTTTGACTTGACTATTACCTTGGTGGGTGATTAACAAGGTTTTCCAAATTTTGTTTAGTAGGATGAAAATCACCGTTGGTAATAACATGCCAAAGATCAAGATCTTTTGATTTAACATATGTTTCGAATCTATTTTTCCAATAAATGAAACTATCACTTTCAAAGAGTGGTGGTCTTTGCATGGATTTCCCTTCTAGATATTTGTCGAAATCCATAGATCGATCCAAGCTTTAAAATACAATATATTTTAAAAATCTTGAGTGACCTTGGCTTCTGTTACCAATTGTGGAAACTAGAAGGGGGGTTGAATAGTTTACCGGTTTATTTACGTTTTAAAATTTTACTTCTTAAATTGTTAGATCCGAGTATATGTTCAACCAACCCAACAATATCAACAAACAATATAACAATCTAATTCTAATGAAACTACAAACAATAAATAAGAGATAAGACAATATGAAGAGATAAAGTAAAGAACAATCAAACCAAGACACCAAGATTTATAGTGGTTCGGCTACGAAGCTCCTCTTCGCCCTACTCTATGCCCCGAGTATTCGACTCGAGATTTCACTATGTCAACAAGCTCCCTTTGGGCGGAAAAAACCGTTACACGTCGCTTACGTTGTTTTCCGACACTAATCTAATTGTTACAAGATCTAAAATATCGGATTTATACATTATCCGATTTACACAGTCACACAAGATAATCAAAATAGAGATTTTGATCTTAGAAGAAAAGAGGAGAAATCATTAGACTATAACAATTCGTTTCTTGGTGAATACGAATGTTCTTCGCTTGCACTTGATGATAGGTTGAAGAAGAAGAGATTGGATCACTTAAAACAAGATCAAACAATGTTAGTGATCAAGAAATTTAGTGAGAGAAAGAAGGTTTTAGTGAGAGAAAGTTAACTGAAAAATTCGTGCTAAAGGAAATAATGTAGTATTTATAGCCAGGAAAATCCAACGGCTACTGCAGGAGGTCCCGATGGTCCTAGATATATCTAGGGACTGCCCAGCCTATCAGGGGGCCGCCAGTAGACTAACGCTCCCATTTTTGTCTTTTAGTGGGAAGGTGAAATCTGGTGCGGAAGGTTCTATTTTGGAGGGAAAACCATATTTGAATTTTTATAATTAAATAAAATATTTCTTTTATTAATAAAAATAATTTGTATATTTTTATTTTTGTAAAAATACTTTTACAGAAATATAATGGTTAAGAAAAAAAATATTTTCTTGATCACTAATCATGTTTAATGATTTTTTTGTTCATACCTTAAGTGATTTAAATAGAAATGGAAGTTTACAATTAATAATTTGTAAACGTTTATATTTATCGTAAACGTTGTTACATTTTATCATCTTTAAAACATAGAAAGGTCGAAAAAATATAAATAACGTTTTTAGACATTATTTGTATTAACACCCTTGTTGTCATTGTACCTAGTGGAGTTGTTATGCTCTACTGTATTGACAACTGAAGGACCAGCAACAATGTTTCCCTTTGCCTTGTCACTATCCTGCACCCTGAGGGACTCCTTAATGCGTAGATGACTGCCTAACTCAACAATAGTTAACTCCTCCTTTTTATGTTTCAAGATATGCTTGAAATCTTTCCAAGAAGGTGGAAGTTTATCAATGATATAAGAGACCTGAATGGCCTCATCTATGTTCATTTTATGTTGTGTAAATCTACCAAGTATACCATGAAGTTTATTTTATTGATTCATAAATGGTCTTGAATCAGTCATTTTATAATTTGTGAAAAATACTAACAAGGAACTTCTTGCTTGATGCATCATCAGCCATATATTCTTTAGAAGATTCAACATTTTAGTAAATATCAAATAAAGGATCAGACATACCATTGAGGATTAAACCTCTGCAAACATAGTCATCATTGTCCCACTTGGCCTTCTTCACGATTTGTTCCAGGGTAGCATTTTCACTATCTTCAGGAGGAACAGGACTAGTGAGCACAAATACCACACTCATGCTGAAAAGCAAGAAGTGCATATTTTTCTGCCATCTCCTAAAATCTACCCCTTCAAACTTGTCCAGCTTTGCAATGTTTGAAGCCATGTGTTTCATTGCGGAAGCAGGCATTGATTATTACAAATTAGTTTACTTTGATTGTTGGTGGTTATGAGTCCAGAGCAGGGTTAAGATAATCAATAGTAACAATGTACCAATGAATGGTCACCAAATATCACTTGGAATCGTGTTATCACTTTCCAAAGTAAACTACTCGACCCTAATGCCTGGGTATCACAAATATCTACTTGGGATAAGACCAAATGCATGTTATTGAATTAGAAACAAATCAAAAACCCTTTTTTTCAAGTGTTTATGTTTTCTTGGGTCCTTCATGCAGATGTTAAGATCTCTATTTATAGTAGATATCACTCAAACCCTAGTCATTGGAATTATGAGAGATTAACATCCCATTAGTCTCTCCATAATTAACCTCCATAATAGTAGGGATTAGTGGTTACACGACCAATTAAACGTGGTCATTAATGCAGTTATAACTGCCACTTGAATAGGTCAAAGCCGTTACTAGTTAGTTAAATTCATTCCCGCGAGGTCTATCCTTCAGCACCCTAAACCATCAACTAACTCACTGAAGAGTATACAAGCTAATGGTTTAATACTAAAAAGGACTCACTGATGGTATCCTTCAACTTACTACTCAGAGCATTAAGCTAAAACCATCAGACTGATGAATATCATTCGGTGAGTGAGTGAACTCACTGAACTTCATCAGCGACCTCTGATGAAAACCATTCAGTGAGTGAACTCAATGGACTTCATTAGAGACTTGAATTCCCTTTTACCACTATGAGAGTCAGGGTGTTCAGTGACCTTTGGGTGTACACTTCGTACCTCCAGCCCTATTATCCCCCATTATCCGGTATGAACTGAGCCCATAATTGAAATAAATTTCCAACAAATAGTCTAATCGAGAAAGGAATAGGACCAGATATTCAATTTTCAAAAAACTCTAAGGTCCTGAGAAAAGATAAGCACCCAATGGAATCTGGAATTGTACGAGAATGTCCCGACTTAGGTATTGATAATGATTCCATATGAGGTGATTTGCATTCAAGAAGACTTTCAATAAGAAATGTCAAACTAATGTTTTGAAAATTGTTAGATGACAAATCAATATCTCTTAAATTACAAAAGATACCCAATGATTTAGTTAATGTGTTGGTGAGCTGATTATTTGACAAGTCAAGACTAAGTAGGGAAGTCAAGTTGTGAAAGGAATCAAGAGTTGTACTTGATATATCACACCAACTAATATCTAACGAAATTAGATTAATAACAATGCCACTAGACAACTCTTTCAATACTAATAAAGAATTCATGAAAGTGTTGTCAGATATGTGAAGCCACTTAAGAGAAGTCAAGTTACGGAAGCTATGAGCACTACTACTAGAAAGCCCACACATACTTAAATCCAACGAAACTAGACTAGTTATACTAAATATCCATTGTGGCATGAGACTCTTTCTTATGATTTTACAGTTACTGTATTTGTTGTCTGTCTAGTTATTACATGTAGGTAAGTTTCATTTCTATCTGACTGCATTAGCCTACTCTATATTGAATCTCCGTCATTTGTGCTTATCTTTTTTTCCCTACTTTTTCATTTCATCATATGAAGCTCGGGTATTATTGTTCTTGTACTGGTGATGATCCTTGTGGATCTCCTGGTATACTTCATTCCTTTTGCTATCTTATTGAGTGTTAAGGTTTATAAAATGTCGAAATAAGTTGTACGTGTACTCTATGCAGGGAGTCATGGCCATCCTGAACATCCAACTGAATGCCGTGTCTGTTGTTAACCTTGTGATGTCAGTGGGTATTCCTGTTGAGTTTTGTGTGCATATCACACATGCTTTCTTGGTAAGTGATAATGTGCCGATATCATCATGGAATTTTCTAATGAATGTATTATGCGTTAGATAGGAGGTTGTGGTGACAACATGGACGGGTCAGGTGGGTTGGATATGACCCAAATCAACCCATTCATTTGACCCATTTGAGTTTAGAAATAGCTTAAAGCAACCCATTCACTAAATCTGAGTGTTGTCATGCACTTCTCAACACTATTTTATTTCTCTGGCAGGTAAGTAGCGGGGATAGAGATCAACGGACATAGGAGGCATTGGGTACAATGGGTGATTCGGTTTTCAGGTTTCTTGCTTCTGCTTGTCCCTACATTCTATTTTCTTAGGATTCATTTAGGGCCAATGACTTAAAAAGTCATATAACTTGTCTATTTTTACCGTTCTATGTGGCCATCTGTTTTTTCCTATTAAATCACTAAACCTTGTGATTTCACACATTGTGTGTAGCGGTGACCTGCTTGACCTGCTGGAGCATGTTAAGCTAACGATCGTTAGGTTTTTTTTGCAACGTTAGTCCTTTATACTAACGATCGTTTATAATTAACTGAAAATTTGATTTTCTAAAAAAAGTTTTTATCTTATTATTTTTAAAATTTATACACGTTTTTTTACACACATTTTTATATACGTTTTACACACGTTTTTGTACACACTTTTAATTTAACTTTTTTTACACACGTTTTTATATACGTTTTTATATACGTTTTAACACACGTTTTTAATTTAACTTTTTTTACACTTTTAATTTAACCTTTTTTATACTTTTTTACACGTTTTTATATACGTTTTTTTACACACATATTTATGCACGTTTTTATACACGTTTTTATACACATTTTTATGCACGTTTTTATACACACGTTTTTACACACTTTTTTATACACACATTTTAATACACAGTAACTATGAAAGATCTCTCAGGTACAATACCTGGAACAATACATCACAAAGTCATTGGTGAGAGTGGTTATGGAAAGGATATTACTGTAGGAGCTGCTTTGATACTTGCTAATGTTTCAGTTTTTTCTCCTAAACCATCAAAACATTACCTTAACATTACTATGAGAAACGTGGTTAAGGTTTTCCGTAAGAATACGGTTCCTGAAAGTGAAAGTGGCAGTGGTTAAATGTAATGTTTTAACGTAATGTTTTTATTATTATGTAATGTTTTTAATCAATAAATAAAAGTTTTTAATTTAGTTTATGTTTTTTTTAATTTTGTACGTTTACGCTTACGTTTTTAATTTATGAATGAAAGTAATTAAATAAAAAAGTGACGTGTAAGGTGGGTTTGGTATGTAAGGTGAGTGTTAATTTATGATGTGGCGCTGCCGTGTAAGGTGAGTGGGAGTGCACCACTCCATCCAGCCTTATGAGTCAACATACTCAAAAATCACAAAACCCAAACTCTTTCAACAACTCTATATAAAAACATGTAAAAAATTTAAATTAAAAGCGTAAAAACGAATATATAAACGTGTAAAAAAAGTGTAAAAAAGTTAAATTAAAAGTGTAAAAAAAGTTAAATTAAAAACGTGTGTAAAAACGTATATAAAAACTTATATAAATACGTGTGTAAAAAAGGTTAAATTAAAAGTGTGTATAAAAACGCCTGTAAAAAAACGTTGGTAAAAACGTGCATAAAAGGGTGTATAAAAACGTGTAAAAAAAGGTAAAAAACCGTGTGTAAAAACATATATAAAAACGTGTGAAAAAAGGTGTATAAAAACGTGTAAAAAAAGTATAACAAAGTATTATCAAAAACAATATAGTAAACAAAAGTCGTGTATAAATAAGTGTAAAAAAAATGTAAAAAAAATTGTAAAAAAACGTGTAAATAAGTGTACAAAAACGTGTATATATTTTAAAAATAATAATATAAAAACGTTTTTTAAAAAACTAAAATTTCAGTTAATTATAAACGATCGTTAGTATAAAGGACTAACGTTGCAATAAAAAACTAACGATCGTTAGCTTAATCTGCTCCATCAGGTTAAGCAGGTCACCGCTACACACAATGTACGAAATCACAAGGTTTAGTGATTTAATAGGAAAAAAAGATGGCTACACAAAACGGTAAAAATGGACAAGTTAGATGACTTTTTAAGTCATTAGCCCATTCATATAAGTTGTAAAAAAAATAGGAACTTATTTATCTTATATATGACGATTCTTTGTCGTTGTCTTTGTTTCTGCAGTGGAATAACAATTACAAAGCTAGTGGGAGTAATCGTTCTTTGCTTCTCAAGGACCGAAATATTTGTGGTATTACTCTAATCTTGAATGTCTGAAAAATGATTCGATGAATATGAATTTCCACAAGTTAGACTATCACATACGTATAGCTACTTTTTTAGTACTCAAAATTGTGTCTGGCGTGCAGGTTTATTACTTCCAAATGTACCTGGCGTTGGTTCTTCTTGGATTCTTGCATGGGTTGGTTTTCTTACCGGTAAGTTGGCACGAATACATTATGAGAGCTAATGGTATCATTAGTAGTTTTTAGATGAAAACCAACATTATTACTTCCATGTGATATAAATTTTAAACTCATTAAATACAAGTGCATGAACAACTATGTATCCGAGGACTACTTATCATCTTTTTGCAGGTGGCACTAAGCATGTTTGGGCCACCTTCTAGACGAGTTTTGGTTGACGGGGAAGAGGATAACAAGTCTTCTGCTTCACCATCGTTTTAACTTTAGCTCTCCCGAGTGCTATATATTCCACCTACTAAAGAACGAGTGATAATACGTGTACATAGTTTTTTACTCATTAATGGTTCCGGGTTTGGTGTCTAGGACCAAAACTTCAGAAGAACTTGATCAGATATAACTTAACACGTTCCATTTATCTAATTTATAAACTGCTTATAGTTTTTAACTCATTAATGGATTCGGGTTTGGTGTCTAGGACCAAAATGTAACACAAGGATGTGTGTATATATAGCTTTCAAAGAGAGCATTTGTTTACATCATAGGTGAAAAGTTCAACCCATTTTACTAAAAATGTGTGAATTTACGGTATGTTCATGTAATATGTCAAACGGGTAGAAATAATAAATGGTGAAGAGGCAATGGGCCAGTCGAAAGTCTCTCAAAAAAAATGTGTGAATTTACGGTATGTTCATGTAATATGTCAAACGGGTAGAAATAATAAATGGTGAAGAGGCAATGGGCCAGTCGAAAGTCTCTCAAAAAGTATTTTACATGCGTTATACTTCATAAATGGTTTTATCAAAAACCAGCAGAGATTTGTATATAGGGATATAGTTAAGCATGAAAAGTGTTGAGGTGACATCACTTTGCAAACGGGAGTCATGATCTGGTACATGAAAACTCTGCAAATTGACACAACTAATAAGAAGAACATGACTGATAAAAACTAAAAGATCCTTCTATGGATTTCTATTAACGAACAAGGAGAATTGCGTTTTCTGGATTTCCCTATTTCCCTAAGCTGTGAGTTCTTTTTGTAGTCGTGAAACCCTAATCGGCATCTACTAAAAACACATGAGAATAATATGCATGACTCTTCCTAATTTAGCTCATGCATATCCTCATCTTCTAACTAACTAAAACCTTATCCTGGAATAACTATTTGACTCTACCAGGACTAAGTACTCTACCAGTAGGAACTACATACCTACTAGTAGAAATTAAGTATTACAATTATTCCTAACATATAAACTACTTATAGTTTTTTACTCATTAATGGTTCTGGGTTTGGTGTCTAGGACCAAAAAGTAACACGAGGATGTGTGTATATATAGCTTTCAAAGAGTGCATTTGTTTACATCATAGGTGAAAAGTTCAACCCATTTTACTAAAAATGTGTGAATTTACGGTATGTTCATGTAATATGTCAAACGGGTAGAAATAATAAATGGTGAAGAGGCAATGGGCCAGTCGAAAGTCTCTCAAAAAGTATTTTACATGCGTTATACTTCATAAATGGTTTTATCAAAAACCAGCAGAGATTTGTATATAGGGATATAGTTAAGCAAGAAAAGTGTTGAGGTGACATCACTTTGCAAATGGGAGTCATGATCTGGTACATGAAAACTCTGCAAATTGATCATATGGGTCAAAAGTTGCTCAAATATTTGCCGAGTTACTTACCTTCTCTTGTGCTTCCGGTTTACATAGCCAACATACATAAAGGCAAACATCAAAGTGATTCCGGGACATAAGATACAGAAGGAAGGCAGTTTTACTAATTCTGTTATCGCGAAAATGGGTGTGCTAAACACAATGGGTAACATCAAAAAACAGATTCAGATAGAAACGGGCCAGTTTTCATACATGTCAAAACGGAACGGTTGCTTCAGTTAGACTCGGCAAACAATAAATTTGTACATCTTTATTCTAAAATAAGTATACATTCCAGTTATGGTGTTCATACAAAACAGCATCTTAAATATCACAATTTCTTTCATTTGGATGACCTCTCCAAGGTCCAACAGAAAACCAGGGACGGAACCACGGAACACCAATGGATTATTACCGCGTAATGCAAATTTCTGTTAAAAAACGTCCATTTTTATAAGATGCACGGCCTGATCCAATTATATATGCTTCTCGTCTTGTATAGTTTTTGTTAGATGCATCTGGTCTATTTTTTTCCTGGTTTCGAGTTTTCCCCTGGCTGAAACTAAATATGTTTGTGAAGCGGATTGGGTCGACCCGATAACATTTTCTATAAAAAAGCTATTGACTAGTGCGGCCAAATCTACCAGATGCATTTCACTTTTAAAGTTGATCTGTAACCAACGCAACACAAGTGAGAGTAACCGTAGAACCAAAAACAATAGAAACAGCGGTTGCAGCATAGTTCAAGCACAGATACAAAGTTCTTAAGTCTATTTTAAGGCTGTAACACACTCTGTAATTGATACAGCAGCCGTGAGCAACAAAAGCATAACAGAAAGCTGTAACGAATGATCACAAATTAGTTTTTCTGGCGTGTAACAGTATCAAACAAAATTAAGTTGTTAATATAAAGTTTAAAATGAAAACTGATACAAAATTGTAAAAATGTAGAGCCTAGACTTATATTATAAACTGAAGCGCCATTTTAAATTTTTAAGGCCATCTTCGTTACACGATACGCCATTTATCACCTCTCGGCGGTAGGATTTGGTCCCAAGTCGCTAGGAGTATTTAACAATAGGATGGTGCAATCCTTTATACATGCTTTCACTCTAGGTGTGTGTGTCTAAGCT
>BQNB010153359.1:0-15652 GCA_026074375.1 Tanacetum coccineum
ATTTTACTTATGCTTATTATGATTAGATCTTAGCTTTTAGAAATCTGTTTTAGCTTTAATATGCATTTGAGAAATATTAAAAGAGTATTTGGAAATTAATTTTATCCAGGAGTTAAAAAAACTGGTATATCTAGTTTTGATTAATTAAGTCAGTTTGATTTAGACTTAATTCAGTCAAATTAGTAGCAATAATAAGTTGTTCTCATTTTTTAGCAATTCTACCAAGTATTGATCAAATTCTCTAAGTTTCATAGTCTAAAACTGTTTTTATCAGCTTAATTTGTTAATCCTTTAAAAAGTTCTTTAGAAGTCATGTTTTTGTTTCAATGTCAGTTTAAAAGTCATAGTATAACTCCAGTTTAAGTGTCAAAAGGTGTAAGACATTTTTAATCAAAATTTCAGTCCAAAAAGTTTTCTATCAGGATAACTTAAATCCTATGCTGATTTTCAGCATAGGTTCTTAATAGGTGTTGTTTTAGCTTATTTTGGTTTAAATCAGTTTCAATAAGTCACTTTAGTCTAGATAAGTTCATTTCAAGTCAATTGAGTCAAGTCTTAAGTTCTTAAATCTAACCTGCAAGTTTTTATAAAAAGTTCAAAATCCAAAAATTTTAGTTTAAACAGCCATCTATATCAGCTTATTTTTAAGCTTTATTTTTGTCCAAATTCCTTGAAACTTGTTTTGTGAGTTCATTAGTAGATAAGCTTGCACTGTTTTTGAATTTTTGAGGTTTGATTTAAGCTATTGGTGGCTTATTTTCAAGGTTAAAAGTAGCTCTTCAATCTGACAAAAGCATCTTCAGGTTCCTTTTTAGCTCAGCTGATTTAGGCTTATTAGTGCTTTTAAGCTGATTAACATTGCTTAATTAAGGTTCCTTTTTGCTAATTAGGTGTAAGAGTTAAGATTTAATCAACTTATTAGCTTTTTCATAAGCTTTTTACCCCTTAAAAAGCCTTGGCAGCACTAAGTTTTGAACTAGCAGTACTAACCTATACTTAATGAAAAATATATGAATGGTTTGGGTTTTACATGTATTTTCATTGGTATAATTTTCATCAAGTATTATAGAACACGGATGAAAATATTTACGGTCAAAGTTGAACAAGAAAGACAAAAAAAGCCAAAGTGGATACTTATTATGGGACGGAGAGAGTAAGATTTAATCAACTTAAAAGCCTTGGCAGCACTAAGTTTTGAACTAGCAGTACTAACCTTAAGTTAGTACTGCTGACTTTTATAAGCTACTCTCTAGCTTAATTTGGAAGTTTAGAAAAATTTGGTTTTGCAAAAGTGGTTTTATGTCAGCTTATTTTTAAGTTTCAAAAGAAAAAAAAAAAAAATGTTTTATAAAAAAGGGTGGCCACAGGTTTCGAGCCTGTGACCTCCCCTCCAACAAAACACTTTTAACACCACTTCCTTAACCATCTGCGTACTTGGTCTTTTTGAAAGACTCTAGGGTGCATTTGGTTTTAAGGGTTTTTTGACTATTAAGTGTTATAAGCTGTTTTGTTTATTTACAGCTTATTAGCAAAAGCTCTTTAGCCAGCTTTATTTTCTTAGGTTTAGAATTTTTTAAAATATTTTCTGTATTTTTTCTAGATTTTTAAAATTAGTTTACTATTTTTAATGATTTATTTAGATTAAATCTGTTTTTAATTCATAATTAATAAAATAAAAATCAAAAAAATATAATTCTTTTTTTCTAAAATTATTTTTAGTCATTTAGGATTTATAAAAAATGAAAAAAAACATTGTTAGGGTTAAATTTTGATTTATTTGCTTAAATGTTGAGTTTTAATTTCACCGTTATCGTTTTATGCTTAATTTCTTAAATGATTTAATGTTTACGTGTTTTACTTGCTTTACTTGTTTATTTGTATTTTCATTAGTAGTTTATCGAAAACCAAAATCAAAATTTCTTTAAAACATTCAAATCACGCGACACAAACTCAACCAATTTTCAATCGCACTTCGTCGGGGTTAGGCTTGGGAAAGGTGTTGAATTTTACTTTTGATAAGTAGTATTCTTTCAATTCTTATCGGAAAAATATTATTATATTTATTGATAATTGGTATTTTAGTTAGTTATATATATTATATATATACTATTATATTAAGAATTAATTTTTGGCGCCGCTGCCGGGTAGGCGTGTTACGATTATCGTGTTTCGTTTGAAGATTAGTGTTTGAAGACCCTTCCTCGTGAAGTTATCATTTTCAATTGTGAATATTTTCTTTTTATTATAAAAATATAAAAAAATATTTTACACTTCTATTTTTATTTTCTTTTAATATTGTAATTAGCGATTGTTAATTGTGTTTTGGCTCATCTTTAGTTTAATCAAACCTATAAGTGAGGTTTTAAGGAGGGTTGATCCTGCAACCTTCGACCCAAAAGGAGAAGGTTTTAAAACGCTTCGCGCTTCCCGCTCCTCCGCTTCTTTGTGCTTTTCCAGGAGAGCTACCGTTGCAACTATTGCCTTTTCGGTTTCAAAAATTATTTTTCTTCTTATTTTATTATTTTTTTCTTTTCTTTATGAATTATTTTAATCTTCTCTATCCACTTATTCGTTTAATTTTTATCTTCTTTACCCTCTTATCCATTTAATTCTTCGACATGTCTTCGTATAACCATCTGGGTTGCTCGTGTTGTAGAGGTCCGTTTAATGGTGGAAACTGTCCGAGCTGTAGCAGTATATGATCCAGAAATGAGTTTGTCTATGACCCAAATCCTTATTCTTATAATGAAACACCAAACTTCTTCAATCAACCTCCACAACACCAATACGAGACATACTCGTGTGAATTTTGTGGAGGGAACTCTCATCCGGGTTTTGATTGTCAAACAAGGAACACACCCGTCTTTGATCAAGGTCCCTGTTACAATCAAGACTTTTGATTTAACCAACCTCCACATTATTCTCCAAGTAAGCCCTAGACATATTCTTGTGAGTTATGTGGGAACGATGCTCATCATGGTTACGATTGTCTGACTCAAGTTCCGTTTATCTCTAATCCGAACCCGTGTTACAATCAAGACTTTTATAATTTTCTACAAACTTCACCTAATTTTCAACAACAATATCTTTGTTGTGAAAACTACGGGGGTCCTCATGAGACTTTCCGTGTCAACCAAGGAACCAAAATTTCTATAATTCCAATTCTTTTGGTTTTGACCAATCCCAACCCCAGCAGTTTCTCGTCATTCATCAACCTCCTCAAGAAACAAGTGTGGAAATTTTGCAAGCTAGATAAAACCTAATGAAATCTATACAAACCTTTTTAAAGAAGTTTGATCGTATATATTTTAGAGAAATGCCAAAGGTTTTATTGCTAGCTTGGGAGAAATTTTTTGAAATTCAGCATGCTTTTAGAGAAAAGCAACATCAACCAGAGGATATACAAGAATTGCTTCGTAAACTTCTTAAAGATTTGCAAATTATAAGTGAGGAGCTGGCAGAATATATTTCTCCGAGTTGGAATTGTCCTGCTTTCTACGACGATGATGATGAGTACACTATTCAATATAAGGAATATTTAGAGAATTCGTCTAATGCAATCACACCCGATTTACCAACCGAGGAACCCGATAACTCTCTAAGTATGGGGGACGAGCATCTTGACACTATTCCATAAACGGAAACGGACGAAGTAATAAAGTCTAGTGTTGAGGACCTTGTCCCAATCCCAAGTGAGTCCGAGGGTATTTTTGACGATACGTGTGATGTGCCTTTTTGTGATAATTCTCCTCCTTTTGATGTTTTAAACGATCACTTTAAGATTTTCTCTGATTTTAACGATGATTGTACTTCGAGTGATGACGATTATTTTGAAGACATCGATTACGTTGAGGCATCACCTCCTGATTCTGAGCTTGTCAGCTTAGAGGAGCTTAGAGGAGGTGAAGGACGATATACTTCATGAGAAATTATTGAATATCAATCTTTTTATTGCTAAGATCGAATCTTTGAATGACAACCCCATTCCTGATTGTGTGCTCAAGTCTCCTTCCCCATTTCCTATCCCCGTTGAGGATAGTGACTCTTTCTTTGAGAAGTTCGATACTTCTCTCTCTTATTCGGATAATTCTTTACCCGAATTCGAGACTTTTAGCGATCATACGGAAGAGACGAGTAGTGGTAGTAATGCGATAGCATTTAATGAATTTTACTGGAAGTGCGGCGCACTTACAAATAAGTGCGGCGGTTTTGAGGAGTTAATGCAGGTGCATTTAATGGACTTTAATTCTTCAATCTTTGGGAAAATATGCGGCGCACAATGTTGTAAGTGCGGCGGTGTTTGAACTTCAGAGGAAAGTGCGATGCACAATGTAACAAGTGCGGCGAACTTCTTGAATTTTGGCTAGAAATCTTTCTTTTCTTGTATTTGCCTCCCAAAGTGTATAGATTCTTAAGCTTGGGTCTTTAGAGTCTTCAAGTAAACCTATAAGCAATTTAAGCTTAATTAAGTATCAAAAGTTCATAAGAAATGATCAAATATATATAAATAACACAATAGAAAACATGTATAATTTGGGCGTTATCAAATTCCTCCACACTTAGCTTATTGCTTGCCCTCAAGCAATGGAAGCGAGAAAATAAAATCATTTATCGTGACGTGGAGAAAATTTGATTTTTTATAAGAGATTGCATTTTAGATAACTTTTCAAGCATAGACATATAACATAGCACCTTACATAGGGATAATGTTTGATTTTAAAATTCACTCAGCCACTCAGATAGGGTTTAGATATGATCGAGTCATGCTCAAGACTTGATTAACAAAAATAAGCGCTTCGTGGGTGGCAACCCATGCTTATCCTAATAGTAGTATTAATAAATAAGTGTGTTGTGAGGAGGCTCGCCTCTTCCTTTCTCGTGTTTTATGATTTTTGTTTTAATTGTCCAGGATTGTCTCGAATTTTTGAAGCCTCTCGTGCTTGTGGTTTTGTCCTTCATTCACTCGAGCTTCAATCCTTAGCACATTGGGAATCCAATATCCTAATCTTATCGACTAACGTTTATCTTTAAGTATACTTAATAAACGGCTTTAGATTTACATACAGACCCTTCTTAAAACATTGAGGAGAATGTTCAATTCTAGTATGGGGGATCTATAGATTTGATTGTGCCTGCAATCGTTGTTTTCACGTAATCCTGTTTTTACCACCAAAATACCAAAAAAATGAAAAAATTTAAAATTTTTCAAAAATAAAATAAGTGTTTTATCACAATGTTGACTTTCCTGCTGGGTAGAATAAGAATAAATTTTGACTCGATCGAGCATGTTGAGCTCTTAGATTTGTCCCTTAACCGTTATAAACTTGACTAAGCATTCACGGATCTTGTTATTAAAGATTTTAAATTTGCGAAGAACGAGAAATAATAGAGTTAATTATGAGTTAGATGCTAAACAAGGATTAGTTGGAAATCTTAAGAGCTCATAAGTGTAGTTTGTGGCTTTTTCTCCCATAAGCTTCTAACCGGACTAATAATACGTGCTCTTTTCGAAAATTAAACTTAAATCAACAATTTTTGAAGTATGGTCGATAACAATAATTTATTTAGTCTTAGTTTAAATTTATACTTAAATTTTCTAAAAATAAATTTTCTCTATATCGTACTATAAAAAAAATGAGGTAATAATATTAAAACCGTGGGCTAATAAAAGTTTACTGCATCTTGCCTGCTCACAACCGATCTTGCAGTCTTCTAAATAAGGCACATAGTAATTATCCGAGACTGATAAAAGTTTGCTGCATCTTACCGGCTCACAACCGATGTTGCAGCCTTCAAAAAGGTCAAGGATTTCCTTCGTTTAAAGAATGTGTAATTATATTAAGTGTAATATATGTGATTTAATAAATATAGGGAAAATCTTTTTTTTCTTTAATTTAAATATGCTTTTGAACTAAGACTATGTCGTTTTAAGTTGTGGTTTTTCTAAATAAATTGTTTGTTTAACGGGAAACCTAAGAGTTTTTGATACCGAAGGTCCGTGAGTTCCGATACTATTCTCTATGGGGTGTCAAAATCCTGGTCACCTAAGCCAGTCTCGGCTGGGATGTGCCGAGAAGAAAGTCGCTACATGGAATGATCTCGCCTTCAAAATCATAATTCTTGGGTGGAATGTGAAGCATAGAAATTTTGCAAAACGTTGATCCATGGTTGAAATTCGAAATGGCACATTCATCTACTATATAATAATTGTCAGGAGTGAAAAGTTTCACAAGTTACAAGTATTATTAGTGTTAGCATCTTAACTTATATTTAACGGTGATTTCGTTTTTGAGCTTGGTTTGGGACAAGTGAAAAGTCAGGAACGATGAATTTATCCTTTTTGGGCATTTTAGGATTGAAGTGCTTCTTATTCTATGACCCTAAAGGTTATGAAATAACGGAAGTCCAAACATTCTAGTTAGAAAAGGAAAAAGGAAAAATAAAAAAAAATATGTGTAGTAGTTAGTGTAGATTTATAAAAATGGTTAAACCAGGGCTTTTCAATGCTAATGATTCTTTAATTCCTCTTGATGAACACTTAGCTACTTTTCGAGGTAATTAGTCGAGGGGGATTGAGATTCTTGGTTTTTTAAAGTGTTTACTTATAGCATTGCGTAAGGACACGGCAATAGTTTAGTATGGGGGATTTTGGTATGTGCTTAATTACACATACCTTTTACCTATAAAAACGAGCCTAAATGACCAAAAATGGACATAAAATGCCAAATATATGTGTGTTTTGCTTTGTATACTGTGCAGGTAACAGATATTCACTAAAGGACAAAAAACGAAGCCAAAACCGACAAAACCAAGCACGGGAATGGAAAGAGCGTGAAAAGTCAATGTGAAAAGTCGAAGCTAAAGACGTGTGCATCTTAAATGGATCAACCCCCTCCCCATTTGATGGGCCGGGTCAACCCATTAAGCCTTTATCTATATACTTTAAAAGTTAAAATTAGTCCAAGTCCAATCCAACACAATCCAGCCCAAAATCCAAACTAAAGCCCAATCCCCTTTTAAATAAGAAACTGGCCCAAAACTAAACTAAAGCCCAAACCCCTTTTAACAACCGTTAGCCAACTCCCCTTTTTAACCATTACACAGTTAGTCCTTAAGGACTAACACTGCTAGTCCTTAGGACTAACACAGTTAGTCCTTACAACCTTTAACCCTTTGCACCTTTAGTCCTTTACCCCCTAACTCCCGTTAAAAATTAAACGAACAGTACCCGAACCATTTTCCCCCCACTACTATTCATCCATCACTTTCATTCTCACCCTACGACAAAAACCTCATAAATCCCACACCATAAATTGCCAATCCACTTTGGCAATCCCATAATATCCCATTGGTTGATGGGATATAGACAAAATTTTAAGGCTCAGATTGCAATCCTTGGAGCCAAAGCAAAATGGATGGCTAAGATGATGGTTTCGAGCTCACTTACACAAGAAACACAAGAAGCACACCCATGCGCAAGTTCTTTTATATAAATAGGATTTGATTTTCATTATAAAGGGGTATCTAGCTTAGGAGTAGCATATGAGTAGTGTAAAATTTATTTGTAGCTTATTTTTAACTTATTTTACTTATTGTCTTTTACTTTCAAAAGTCTTGTAACCTTTTAATGAATTAATGAAAATTTTAGTTTTTAAGTTTTTACAATTCTGTCTCTTTTAATCTTTATGCATTTAAGCTTATTTCTGTTTACAAGTCATTTCTATAAGCTCTTATAAGCCTTTAGAACCTATTTTACTCATATAAGCTTTTCCAATAGCTTTTGGGAGTTTTCTATGTTATTTGAATCAAGAATTCTAATTTTGAGCTTTTTGGATGATAAGCTAGCAATGAATGAGCTTATGGGCTTGGCTACAGCTTATTGATAATAAGCTGTAGTCCTAGAGCTTTAGGTTCACTCAGTTTAGCTTTGGATGCAGGTAATAACTTAATCTCTTTTACATTCCTTTAGGACTGTTTTGCTTATTGCATTCTGCTTATTTGCTTATTTCTGCTTATTTTCTATTTAAATGTGATTATTTTGTCTCAAATTAGCTTATTATATATAGATCATAGTCTATAAGTAGAATGAATGTAGATATGTTAGTTTTAGAGTTTAAACTGTTTCATTAAAGGTTAAATCAGCTTAATAGTTCAGCTTATTTTCAATGCTTATTTCTCTTAGGTTTTTGCTTAAATATCATTAGTATGCATGAATATCCATCTGTTTTCATAACTTAAAGCTTATTTTGATCTATTTCAGTCTTATAATGAATTTGGAAAATTTTAAGGGGTGTTTGGGATAAGGTTTAAAACGGGTCAGATGAGGTTCAAAACCGTTTTAGTTTTCAAAATTGGTTTTCACTAGTTCTTATTAAGTCCTTAGGTTAGTTTTCATAAGCTTTGAGTTAGGTTATAGTCTAGTTTAGTCATATTTTCAGGTTTGCTATTCTTAGTATTCTTCAAAACTGTTTTATTCTTTGATTTATAAGAGTAAGCTTTAGGTGTAATGTTTGTGATCAATATGAGCTCCATGAACATCAAAATGCATCTGCTTTGAAGTCATATATCCTTTTGAGCCTTTTTGTTCAAAATCTGTCAATCATTTCTAAGGTTTTAAGCTTGATCTTTAGTCCTTATTTGAAGATAAGTTTGTGGTTTGATTTTAGCTGTACTAAGGTTAGTTTTTGTTTGAATTAGCTTATTGTAATGTGGGTTAAATCTGTTTCTAGTTTTTGGTTTGTCATAATAACTTTTGAGTCTCAAAATCAAGTTGCAAAAAGCCAAATTTTCCAAATCAAAAGTCAGTATATACTGATTGTAAGCAACATATACTGACCCTTTTCAAGAGCCTTTTTCTAGCTTATTTCATTTCCATTTTGCATAATTCTTGTTTTCTTGAGTTGTTAGTTTATAGTACTTAATCTCTTTTTAGTTTTTAGCTTTTTCTAAATGCTTATTAGTCTTAATTATTAGCTTAAAATAGTGGCCAAGTCCCTCAAAAGTCATCTTTAAGGGGTGCTGACTTTGTTCTTTCAATGCTTTTCCAGCTTATTTGTTTACTTATTTAGTGTTTAGGATTGCTTGTTAGGTTAGGTTAATAAGTCCTGGTAGCTTTCTTGACTTAGGCTTGAGCTTATTCAAGCTTAAAAGCAAATTCATTTAAGTGTTAAGTGTTTTTAGCTTATTTTGATTTTTAGTTGTCTTAGTGCTTTTTAATGCTTTCTAGTTCACTTTGGTTGCTTATTTTTAATTATAATAGCTTATTAGGTTTATGTGTTTATTTGAGAGTAGCTTATTTGTTAAATATTTGCTTATTAAGTCTTAAAAAGCCTCATAGTTAGCATAATCTCATTTAGTTATTTTATAACTAAATATTTTTGCTTATTTGTTAAATATTTGCTTATTGAGTCTTTTTTTAAAGTTTTTCATTTTTGCTTATTTTATAACTTTTTAAAAAAAGAAAACCAAAAAAAATGTTTTGTAAAAAAGAGAGGTCACAGGGGTCGAACCTGTGACCTCTCATTTCATAGCCAACACCTTAACACACCACACACTCACCAACTGCCATGTGGTCTTTTTCATTTAGACTTTACCACATTTAATTCTTTACCCCATTTTACCAGTTTAAGCTATAAGCCCTTTTCGGTTTATTTCTAGTTTATTCCATTAAGCTGGTATTTCCATTTTATTTTTTATAGGATTAGTATTGTCTTAAGCACTTTCTCTGAATTTTTCGGAATTTTCTTAATTAATTTAGTATTTTTAATGCATTTTTTAGTTTAAAAGTGTTTTTAATTCATAATAAAAAATATAAAAGTCAAAAAAAATATAATTTTTTTTTAAATTTTCTTTTATCATTTAGGACTTTTAAAAATTAAATTTGCATTTGTAGGGTTAAAATTTTAGGAATTAGGTTTCTAAGGCTCGGATTTTGATCTCGTTATTGTTCTTCGTGTTTTTGCTTTAATTGCTTTCATTTTAGGCTTGCTTTTACTTGTTTTTGCATCTTATTTGTAGAAATAAAATCCTAAATCAAAATATCATTGAATCATTCAAACACGCGATCACGAACTTAAACTCGATTTTCAATTCACGCCTCGTCGGGAAACGACCCGGGAAGATTTTTGGATTTTACTTTGGGTAAAAGTAATCCTCTCTTAAAAGCCTTACGGAATACTTACTTACTCTCTTCTTAATTGATATTTTAGGAATACTTATTATATATTTATATATTATATATATATATATATATATATATATATATATATATATAGTAAGGAATTTTCAAATCAGTTACACCTTTACACCTTAGCCTACCCTTTTAGATTCAGTCCATTTACAGTTGCTAGTTGCTTAAAGTGTAAAGTATGTATTTCCCTAGTCTTGTGTCAATTTTATATCTTTGGTACGGTTGGAAGAATTTGCACATTGCAAATGGGAATGTATAAAGTAGTCAAAACTCATGTATTTTTACTACCATCACAATTAATGGTACGTCCAAAGAATGAAGAATTACCGAAAGAATTATCCGGAATTATTATGATCGTGAAGATGGTGAAATTACACCGAGATTTGTAGTATAGATGAAAAAAAAATCAAAATAATTAGAAAATTGCAACAAAAAAGAGAAGGAAAGTTTGAAGATAATCGTTTCGCAACTACCGAAGGAATATTACGAAAGATCGATTATACGTTGATACGTCTAATAAGTCAACGATGTAGAGTATTGTATAGAGTGGTAGCTATCGGAACTTGTCTTGTAAAAGTTTGTAAACTATGGGATGATTGGGAAGTTGACCATTACAGGAACGCCAACTTAGGTTGTTGTTTTTGATCTATGATTAAGACGTTTGTAAATAGTTGTGTCTTTATCATGGTAATGGTCGGGAAAGAGTGTCTAGCAACTTGTATTTTAGAATTAATCTATTTGTTTTGTAATTTTTTATTAACAATAATTTATTTCCCTTTCCTAATCATTAACCATGGGTTTTACGCGAATGAGGATGTGTACGAGCATGCATGTCTATTCCGTCGTTACGGTCATGTATGCATTTCTCAGGTGCCTTGTTCGTTTATTACTATTGGTGAAAGTTAGAAGATCCCTACCCTATATCATTCTTCATCCTAACCCTTGGCTAAACTCGAATGAGGATGTGATCGAACACACATGTCTATTCCGTCATTACGGCCATGCATGTGTGCTTTAGCTGCCTTGTTGGTGTGGTACTTTTGGTGAAAGATTGTAGAATGATCAAGCCTTAACCTTATATATATATAAAAACTCATTTTACCTCTATAAACTTGTTACTTCTTAGCTCTAGTGGTGGAGATGTGTATCCTTGCCAAGCTTATGATAGATTACTCGTCATGACCGAGCAATTGAGCGAATTAGTTACATGTTACCACATAGATTAGTTGAGTGATTTAAGTGTTTCCATCTACCTATTTCGTGAGGTGTTTGGTTGTGTACTTGTAACAGATCAAATAAATGCTTAAACGGAAAAATTCATAGGGATACATTTTTGAAATCTTCTAAAGGCTACTTGAGGAAGAGTAGGATTCAAGTGGGTGATATTTGATGACATCAAATAACGTCTATTTTATAGCATCATTTATCCTGTGTAATTAACCCATTTTGTATAATTATTGCAAAGAATTGTTACTTAATCATTTGTATTTGAGAATTGCAGTAATTATGGAGTACTTGGTGAAGATTGACCAACAGGCACGCTTTTTGAAGCTTAAACAAAGATATTTTAAAGATTACTGTTCTGACAACCAATATGCCGTATCCATCAAGGAAGATACGGCATATATGTGCCTGCACTCACCAAAAGACCACGAAGAAAACAAGATCAATACGCCGTTTCCAGAGAAGACCTATACGCCGTATTCCAGATATTGTACTAGTGACTTTTCTGGAGATTTCAAACGTGTACATACTCCAGAAACCCCACACAATACGCCTTATTCGAACCCTTTCGATCGCCGTATCGACCATATTCAGAATTCTATAAATAGAAAAACTCAAAAACGGTTTTAAGTGATGCAAATTCATATTCTTAATATTATAAGTATAAAAGTAATTTTCAGAGGAGAAAAAGAGCAGTAGAGGCTGGGCAACGTTTCATTAATTCCATCAGCTTCCATCTCTTCCTCTTCTTCTTCCATTTCTGGATCTTCTTCCGGATCTTCCTCCTCTTCCTCCATTTCTGGGTCTTCCTCTTCAACCCAACCGTTCATGTTGTCTGGTGCTGCCTCCGCAGCTGGCGCGAACTCGTTATGGTTAGGGGGTAGGTTGGCCATGATGATCTGCAAATTGCGTAAAATAAATAAGGATTACTATATGAATAATAATTTATATGAGAATGCGAATGCATGACGATGCTTCAGGAATATGCATGATGATCGATAAATAATATGAATATGCACAATAATATTTGTTACATATAAAAATTTCATTTTTGAAATCTAAATAAACAATTCTTGATGCTTCGCGGATAAGCATATCAATCGATATATATATACATATCAATTACATATAATAATATTTATTATATGAATATTCAATAGTAATGCACCCAAAATGTGCATAAATACTCAAATGGAAAAACTATGATCGTGAATAACACAAGGGCTTCGAGGAGTCTTAGCGCGCATAAAAAGGGTTATAGTTTAGGTAAAAATTTTTTTTGACCTAGTTCTCTATAACCTGTAGCTCTTGATACCAATCTTTAACACCCCCAAATTTCACGCAGCGGAATATACAACATTGGGTGTTAATTCATAGTACAATTGCACAAGGATATAGAAAACGACTCAAAAAGAGGCGTTTAAAAAACATTGTTCCATTTAAAGAAGTTTCAGAGTAATTTAACATACGTCCCACAGGATCGTTACCAAATTCATAACATAAGTTTTCCAAAACATGGGTGATTAGTTTGATAAAATGGAACAAAATACAAGTTCTTTAAAAACTTTAGCGCAGACTCCTCGTACACAGCATCCTTCACCCTTGGTTACCTGAGATAAAACATGCTTAAAAAGTCAACAAAAATGTTGAGTGAATCCATAGAGTTTGTAAGAGATAAAAGAGAACACAAGTTTTATTCATCGTGTGACTTGTTGTACGGACAAGCCATTATCAAGTTTCTATTACAATAAGCTCATGACACCGAATCCTTGACGTTAACTCATATCTTGTATGTAATTCTTGTTGCCCCATAACTAGGTATTATTGCCTTATACCTAACTTCTAAATACAAATTGCCCGTTGACTGGGTGCTCGAAAGGATTCGATTCATACCCCCGGACAGGGCTGTCAAACCCAATAGATATATTTACTTGTACTAGCGCTTACCCATTATAGGTAATTAACAGTTCATGATGTGGGGTCTTTTGAAAATAGCTACTTATGCAATTAATCTCATATTCGGGTCCAGCATACCATAAAGTTTCTTGTGCTCAGTTTATAAAACAAGCATGTATCTCCCTCGCGGGGTTTTATAAATACAGTTTAAAAGTTGAAAGGCGAGGCTATGAACTTACCATAAGAGCAATTAAATCCGAAGTATTACGAGTCTTTAGCGAGCGGTAAGTACTCCTAAGCACCTCCTAAAAGACGTGACGCGACTTAGTACGTAGAAAGTAACAATACGTAAAAATTTAAACATGTGATCATGAGATGTGTTTCCAAGATAAGCACGGCATTTCACTAGGACTTCCCCAAGTCCTTTTTAATCCCAAATTGACTTGTGACCTGGTCTTATAGGCAAATAAACATCTACCAAGTTTCGGCCTCTAACTTTTGACCCTCTCAGTGATGAGTCGCTCAATCGTAGCTTGGTTCATTGGTCTTGGTGGCATGATTCTATCACAACACAAAGAAAGTCTCAATGAGTATTTATATAATGACATAATCGCATCATATACAAGTGAACCAATAATAACAACAATCACAACAACATCAAGTAGTAAATCAAAAGATAGCCATTTTCATCATTCATTACCAAAAAGAGTTAATACATAGTTGCATTGTTTCACAAAATGACACAAATCGTTACAACCAATGGCATTAATTCTACTAACTGAAGATTCAGTTTAGTTATTACAGAATAAAAGGTACTACTAATAAAACTAACTTCTAAGAGTCACGAGGTGGCAATCCTTGTGGCTCAGATAGTGAAGTCTCCTTCTGAGTAGGTGAATCATCATTATCAGTAGCAGGAGCAGTGGCAGCATCACGTGCGGCAATATACGGATCCCTAGGATCATTATGAGTAACTGGAGCCAATAGAGCCTCAGGTAGAGCATATGGTGGCTCTGGATAATGCAGACGCGGTGGTAATAGATTCTCAACCATAATAGACCAACGCCTCAAGTGATGGTAATGCCATGTCGCACGATCAAGCTCTCTCCAAGCATCCCAGTCGTTTGTTCTCTGCACGCACGTCATCATTCTCAATCTGTCGAACCCTGCGATGAAGTGCATCTAGATCACTCCTAATGTGACTCGGAGTGGGATCCTCGGGGTTATGACCAACAGCGGCAGCAGATGATGATGATCCTGTCCAAACCTGAGTGTCAGTGAAGAGTCTCTTAAGTGGTGTTAGCCTGCCAGTACCGATGGTAACAGCCTCAGGTTCAGGATTAGCAGGAACAAGAGGTGGTATAAGTGCAACCTCAGCCTCGGCCTCGGCCTCAGCCTCAGCCTCAGCCTCAGCCTCTTCAAACTTAATCTCAGACTCGGAGTCAAATGCAGGTGGCGGAGGGTAAAGTGGGTCTGCCCTCTGATAAGGAAGTATCCACTCTGGGCCGTCCCATTCTTCATCAGCATTCATCTCCATCTCTTCCTCTTCTTCTTCTATTTCTGGATCTTCTTCCGGATCTTCCTCTTCTTCCTCCATTTCTGGGTCTTCCTCTTCAACCCAACCGTTCATGTTGTTTGGTGCTGCCTCCGCAGCTAGCGCGAACTCGTTATTGTTTGGGGGTAGGTTAGCCATGATGATCTGCAATTTGCGTAAAATAAATAAGGATTACTATATGAATAATAATTTATATGAGAATGCGAATGCATCACGATGCTTCAGGAATATGCATGATGATCGATAAATAATATGAACATGCACAATAATATTTGTTACATATAGTAATTTCATTTTTGAAATTTAAATAAACAATTCTTGATGCTTCGCGGATAAGCATATCAATCGATATATATATATATTACATATCAATTACATATAATAATATTTATTATATGAATATTCAATAGTAATGCACCCAAAATGTGCATAAATACTCAAATGGAAGAACTATGATCATGAATAACACAAGGGCTTCGAGAAAGGGTTATAGTTTAAGTAAAAAAAAAAATTGACCTAGTTCTCTATAACCTGTAGCTCTTGATACCAATCTTTAACACCCCCAATTTTCACGCAGCGGAACTTATAACATTGGGTGTTAATTCATAGTATAATTGCACAAGGATATAGAAAACGACTCGAAAAGAGGCATTTTAAAATATTGTTCCATTTATAAAAATCAGAGTAATTAAACATACGCCCCACAGGATTGTTACCAAATTCATAACATAAGTTTTCCAAAACATGGATGATTAGTTTGATAAAATGGAACAAAATACAAGTTCTTT
>BQNB010153362.1:0-15652 GCA_026074375.1 Tanacetum coccineum
AATTAAATCCAATGTATCATTTTAAACGACTTTTTGTGTCGTTCTTATATATATCTTGTGCTGTTGATCTTGAAGTAACACGGCCCGGACCCTTATTCCGCTGTGACCCATTTTGGGGGTGTTACATAAACCCTTTGTGAATGTTGCAAAATCTAGACCAAATGCTTTTCAGAAGTCACATTCACCATCTTGGAGACCTCTTTACCATCAAACAACACTTAAAAACAGAAATTTAAATAACAAAGTTAATATTGTCAAGGTAAATTCTGTTAATGCTGCTAAAGGAAAAAGAGTGACAAGTGCTGTTGGGGAACAAGGGATTGATGCTGTTAAGTCCAAAGCATGCTGGGTTTGGAGACCTAAACTTAAGGTTCTAGATCATGTCTCTAAAAATAGTAGATCATACATGTGTAAGCAATTTGACTATGTTGATCCAACAGGTAGAGTCAAGTCAGTAATGGCTTGGGTCCCAAAGAGAAATTAGTTCTCTTATGAGTATTATGCAAGATGTTATGGATTGTATTTCTCTGTGTTTGGAACTAATATTTTGTAGGTTTAGAGCTTAAAGTTTATTTGATTAATAAAGGATATGCTGATTTGATGAAAATGCTGGAGTTGAGGGGAGGATATTGATGTTAGCATGAATATCCATGAAGTGTTGGTTGTAAACGAACATGCTTATGGTCATCAGCTGCTACCGTCTATCACCGGGAATTCTTGCAAGTATATGTTAGTGATAAACAAACGAAAGTGTCTTTGTTCACTTTCATTGAATAAGGTTGCAAGACCCACGGTTCCTCGTTATTCAGTATAAATACTGCCTGTGATCAGGTAGGTGATTAAGATTTTCTTAACTATATATATATATATATATATATATATATATATATATAATATAATAAAATATATATAAGTCTAAAAAAACAACAATCAATAAAACCAGGAGCAGTATAGAATTTTCCCGGGTCGTTAATCCCCAACGAGGCTGTGCTGACTATAGCTTTATCTTCTATCATTCGGTTATGTTTATATATGATCCTCATGAATTCTCACATGTTATCTAGTTATTTCTAGTGTTTTTGTGGTGGTTTGAGGCCATGTTGTTGCATAATTATTAGAGAAAAAGTTTTAATATGTATGAGAAATTCTTTATATGCTGGGTAAAAGTTTGTATCGCTAGTACAAAGTTAGTATCTGACTAGGGTATCTATTCATACTGCTACGTTATGTTTAACTATTTGGTTTCAATTAAAGTTTTTCAATCTTGAATATTACCATTGAGATTTTTACGCAACTAACTGCATATATAAGGTCCTTACTTTGGATATTTGTAATCTTTACCTTACTTACACGATTACTTTTAAAGATACATTTTATCCACTTTCCAAACCTTATACATTCTTTATAAAATCTAAATTGATTCTGACCAATACTAATTTGTTCTAAATCGATCTTAACCCAGCACTCACATCAATCTTTTGCTCATAACTTAAATACACATGGCTCAAATGGGATTCTGCGACAAACATAATATGGTGGCTTTTCTTCAAAAGCCATCTGGGAATGAAGAATTCCATCAGATAGTAGACTTTCTTGCTGATAGTCATATCAGGTATGCTTTAACTGCAAACCCTACTATCTATGTTTCTCTTGTTGAACAGTTTTGGCAGACTGCAACTGTCGAAACAGTCAATGATGGAGAACAACAAATAACTGTTACAATTGATGGGAATAAATTTGCTATTACTGAAGCATCTGTTAGGAGACATCTCAAATTAGCAGATGTAGATGGTATTAGTTCTTTTCCCAACACTGAAATCTTTGAACAACTGTCTCTAATGGGGTATCTTTCTGATCATAACAAACTTACTTTTAAAAAGGCTCAATTTTCACCCCAATGGAGATTTTTGATTCATACCATCTTACATTGTTTAAGTTCTAAGAAAACTTCATGGGAACAATTTTCAAGTAATATTGCAACTGCAATTATTTGTTTGGCAACAAACAGGACTTTTAAGTTTTCTCATCTAATTTTTGATGGTATGGTGAAAAATATGGATAGTAAAACTAAATTTTTGATGTATCTACGTTTTATACAAATCTTTTTGAATAAACATAAAAGGTTTCTTAATGCATATAATGAAGTATATGTTGCTTCTTCTTAACACAGAACTTTTTTAGGCAACATGGAAAATTGGATTTTCAGGGGTTCATGGACCTTATTTGATACTATGCTACTTCATGACCAACCTAGTCAGTGTGAAGGACCAACAGTCTTTGTTGAGTCCCAACACACACCCACTGCTTCTTCACCATCTACATCACAACCCACTACATCTCAATCAACATCCTCACAAGCAACATCCTTACAAGCACCATCTTCTCATAAACCTACTTTTGAACCTATCACTACCACTCCATCTCCACTCCATAAGTAACACAAATTCACAAACATAACATCTTCATTGGCCTCATGATCACCTTCCCAGGAGGTTAAATACCGTAGAAGTGTTGAGGGCAGCATGAAACTAAAAGAATTGATGGATTTATGTACCAAATTAGTTGCTAGAGTCACCAGCTTGGAGGACAGACTCAAAAAGACTAAAGAAGTTCATGGTAAGGCTCTTACCAAGTTGGTGAAAAGGGTTAAAAGTTTGGAAGATAAGCTCAAGTCTACCAACAAAAGGAAAAAGGCAAAAATGGTCATCTTAGATGAAGAGAAGGAATTAGTTTCAGAAGATTCTTCCAAACAGGGGAGGATGGAAAGAGACTAGAATTTTTATAATTAGTTTAGTATTTTTAAACATTTATTTTTATTAAAAACTTTAAAAAATCATAAAAATAGAAAAATAATCAAAAAAATATAAATCTTTTTAAGAAAATTTCCTTTTATCGTAAACTTTATAGGAAAATTAGTTTTGCCTTCGTAGGGTTTAATTTGAAATATTTTGATTTTTAAAGAACAGGATTCGTTCCCGTTCTCTTTTTTCGTGGTTTAAAGCTCATTTCAACTCCGTTTTTGTTCTAGTCTTCTTTAAACTTACTTTTTAGTCAATTAGAGTCCATTTAAAAAAGAAAATTTTAATTTAGATTTAATTTTAGAAATTTAAGGTTTTTAATTGCCGTTTAGGGTTCCCGTTTTGCGTTTTTAGTTAAAATTTGATTTCCCGTTATTTGATTTCATGCTTAATTGTTATAATTTGCTTATTTTAATTTGTAGAAGTATATAATCAACTCAATCTTTGTTTCCAATTCAAATCATTGTCCGAACATCAATCGTGGTTTCAATTTCACAAATCGTTGGGGGATAACGACCCGGGAATCATACTTCCTGGTTAATATACGTATTATATTATATATATTTTTGAAGATTTTCCTTTTACCTTTGTTCTCAAGGGTAATTTGGTAATTTTCCACCATATTGTATATTTTATAATTAATCAGACCCATATTTTAAGAAGAATACAGGAAGGTACAAACTTTATTTAAGAAGGATTCTGAAGTCAGTAAGTCAGAGAAAAAGAGAGATGCAAAAGAAGCACTACTTCAAGAAAGCTTCAGGAAGTTAAGGACATCTCAAGCTTCAGGTTCAGAGCCTTTTATCAAGAAAAATAAACTGAAGAACCAAAAGAATTATCTGAAGAAGATCTTAAGAAGATGCTAGAGATAGTTCTAGTTTAAGAGTTTAGGGTAGAAGCTCTGCAAACTAAGTATCCTATCATTGATTGGGAAATTCATACTGAAGGATCAAGAAAATATTAGAAGATTATCAGGATTGGAAACATCACAGAGGCATATCAAGGATTTGAAGATATGCTTAAGGCATTTAATAGAGAAGACCTTGATACTTTATGGAGCTTAGTTAAAGAAAAGTTTAGATCTGTAGAACCTACTGAAGACATGGAAAGAGCTCTATGGGTTTAATTGAAAAGACTCTATGAACCAGACAATGAGGATACACTGGGGAAACTACAAAGATATATGCATGGTCCTTTGACTTGGAGATTATATGGATCATGTGCAGTACATCATGTATTTTCAACAAGAGGGCATTGCATCTATATGCTACCAGAAAAGGATTATCCTTTGACAACTGAAGTTATGATGTTGATGCTCAGCAGAAGTCTACAAGTGGAAGAAGATAGTGAGATGACATGAGACTTAGTTAAGAAAATCTTCATAGAAGCCAATAGATCAAGAAGCTAAAGTGTTTAAAAGAATCATCTCAGAACCAAAAATCTTTAATTCAACAAACTTGATGATTTGAAGATAAATCACAAGTTTAGGGGAGGATTGTTGGGAATTAAAGGGCTTTTACATGTTCATACTGCTCAAAAGACTTAGTACTGCTACTTGAAGATTATACTGCTAGTGAAGATTAAAGAATATAAACTAAGTTATTTGTACTGCTAGTTGTAATATTAGTACTACTAGTTATTGTTAGTACTGTCAGTGTAAATTAGTTCTGTTAGTTAGTTTATTAGTACTGCTTATGTGATATGCATGAGTTATATTTGGAATAGATATGCATGATCACTTAACACGTTTTGTAAGCCTATTAGGGTTTTTCTTTGGTGTTTAAAAGGAACCCTTACGGCATAGTTATGAATAGATATACACAAATAGAAAAACACAATAGTTGTTAGGCAAAACATATAGTTGTTTTGTGATTTGTTTAATATAGTGAAAGTTCTTTTGTTTTTGATATTGTTCTTATTATTCTTATGAGTATATAAAGATTAATTCCACATAATCTTTATATATACACCACAAAGTTTCTATCATAGTTGTTTTAGATTTATCTAAGATTACTAAAGCTTTAACAAGCTAATCAAAGATCTACAAGGGATCACCACAATATATTGTGACATTAGTCATGGTATTCCACATATAATTAATATCACATATGATAAAACAATATAATGTGGCACTAACTGTGGTTATTTTTGACATTCTTAACATGTAATCAATGTTATGTATCACTTGTGATATTATACTGTTAATAGGATTAAAAGGGTTAAAACATAGTTTTGTGAAAAAATAGTGTTTTAATTTAATTTTCACAAATTATGTTTGATATATGGTTAGAATGGTAAAGATGTTTATTTTTTAATGTCAAACATGATGAACCATTTAATGTTTTACATAAATACTTACGCTCATTTCATGACATCATGTTGAGTGTTCGAACATACAAATATGTTATATCACATGTGATACTTCAAGTAGGTTTGATGATAAAAAATAAAATTCTTCGATATTCACCAACTTCTATAAATAAACTGTTTTGATTTGGAGGTTCAAAAATTATGTATGATAAATGGTTAGAAAGCTAAGGATATATACTTTTCAATGCCAAAAACGATGAGTCAATTGAAGTTCCACACAAATATTTATACTCGTTTTACGAAAGCATGTGAAGTATTCTAACTTACAGATTAGTGTAATATCACGCGTGATATATCAAACAAAATACTACACCGAGAAAAAACAAAAAAACACAAAAAACAAAAAAAAAGTTTGTCGAAAGTATATGAAAGTGCCCCTCTATTGAAAGATAATTTAATGTTCGTCACGATGGTGTAATTTATGTATCTTAACGTTTTACGGTTTTTGCGATATGTGTTTTAAAAAAATAAGGGTGAAAGTGTGTTTTAATTAAAAAACACAAAAGTAAGAAGGAGTGGTGGATTTTTTTAAGGTTTAATCTTATCTATTAAATAAAATTAAATCTTAGATTAATCCTCATCATTAGAACAAACTCAAATGGATGGTGGAGATTTGTCCCTTGGTATGTGAGGAAAAACTGGTATGCAAATGAACTTTTCTCTACAAACATATAGGTTCTTAGTCATTAAAGCTTCGAACAAATTTTCATTCGAGTCATTTTTATGTCACAAAATGGGACTGTAACATTTTTGGAACAATAACATATATTTTTAAGTCGAAGGTTATGTATCAATGCATTAAAAATTAGGGGTGGCAATCGAGTCGTGTTCGTGTTGACCTGTTCGGGTTGACGGGTTATCATAACATCTACCCAAACACGACCCATTTATTAATCGTGTCAAGAACCTCAAAATTAACCCAGACCTGCATAACACATGTAACCCATTTGTGACCCGTTTAACCTGTTTAAGTAAACAGGTCAAGCGATAAATAAGGTTGGAGGTTTGTCGATTTAACTAGTTTATATGCAAAAATGATATAAGGATCTATAAAATGATAAACATAAACATTTCTAATGATATATGAGTTATAATCGTAATTCACTCATATTCAATACATAAATCCAAGCTATATATTTTATTTTTTGACACTTATATATACTTAAACGGGTTCACGTGTTAACCTGTTTAGTACTTACTAAACCCAAACACAACCTGTTTATCAAACGGGTTAGACGAGTTTACCTGTTTTTGACCCAAACTTGTTTATCCTCAACCCAAACCTGTTTAACTTCATGTCAAGTTCGCGTCGTTTATCGTGTCGTGTCGAGAATTGCCACCCCTACTAAAAATACTCATTCATATCAATATATCATATATCGTGTCATTGTTTCAAATTTGTTACATCCCAATAAGAAGCAGCTAAATCTACATATTGAAACTTGTGTAGGCAAGAATCCTAAGTATTATCATAAGTACTCAGCAACAATATCCAAAATAGATCTAAAAAATATGAAATACATCCTAACGCATCCGACAAAAGAAGAAAACATGTCGCCGAACATGTAATACATTTATCCAATAAGTTAACAATGCAACATCAAGCTAACTATCATCCCCTTATCGTAGTGCTCTTGTGTTACTTGATTAGACGATGTTTTCACTGAAAAAAAAGGATTGACTAATTTAGTGACATGTTGATAAAGATGATCCATGTTATTTTTTTATAAAATAAACAGAAGTTTAAACAGATATACAAAAGTTTCCACATTTTGCAATAGATACTTTATAATAAGAAATATAATTAGCACTTACAGGTATTTAAAAGAATAAAAGTCGACAGACGCAATTATCATTTTCCCATTTTAAACTCTATGTATTAACCATATTGCATATACTATCCAAGCTATATGGGTTATAATCGTAATTCACTCATATTCAGTACATAAATCCAAGCTATATATTTTATTTTTTGACACTTATATATACTTAAACGGGTTCACGTGTTAACCTGTTTTGTACTTACTAAACCCAAACACGACTTGTTTATCAAACGAGTTAGACGGGTTGACCTGTTTTTGACCCAAACTTGTTTATACTCAACCCAAACCTATTTACATTCGTGTCGGGTTCGTGTCATTTATCGTGTCATGTCGAGAATTGCCATCCCTACTAAAAATACTAATTCATATCAATATATCATATATCATGTCATTGTTGCAAACTTGCTACATCCCAATAAGATTCAGCTAAATCTACATATTGAAACTTGTGTAGGCAACAATCTTGAGTATTATCATAAGTACTCAGCAACAATATCCTAAACAGATCTAAAAATATGAAATACATCCTAACGCATCCAACAAAAGAAGAAAACATGTCGCCAAAACTGTAATACATTTATCCAATAAGTTAACAATGCAACATCAGGCTAACTATCATCCCCTTATCGTAGTGCTCTTGTGTTACTTGATTATACGATGCTTTTGCTGAACAAAAAAAGATTGACTAATTTAATGACATGTTGATAAAGATGATCCATGTTATTTTTTATAAAATAAATAGAAGTTTAAACAGATATACAAAAGTTTCCACATTTTGCAACAGATACTTTACAATAAGAAATATAATTAGCACTTACAGGCATTTAAAAGAATAAAAGTTGACAAACGCAATTATCATTTTCCTATTTTAAACTCTATGTATTAAACCATATTGTATATACTATCCAAATCATCCCCAACACAACTAGTCATCCCCAACGGGTAAAAAAACTAATCATATACATTTCTATGTGACTCATTGTAGAAATTCAAATATCACACATAACACTAGAATCATAGAAGAGAGAAAGATGGTGAAGGTGTTCTTGATAAGTACTTTATTTCATAAGGAAGGAGGATAATATTTCTCTTACACAGTTTCCTAACACACACTCACACCCTCTCTATGTGTAGAGGGGGTTCCTTATATAGTCAATTTGGGCTGGCCTTGGGCCTTCCTATGGGCTTACATGGGCCGGTTCTAGACTTTACAATATTTATACTAATGAACTAGCTTATCGGACTAACTATTACACGCTTAATGTTGTCTAACTATTACAAGACTCGTGAGATCGATAATGATCATCACTTTACTAAAAATTGAATTCCTAACAATCTCCCCATGAGTGACGATCGTTGAGATCTCATTAATGATCAACACTTTCTGAATTCCTAACAATTAATCTCCCCCTAAGGGGTGATCATAGAGATCTCTCTTTGTGATATTGATCTTTGATCTTTGAGGATTCTTGTCTTAATCTTGAGTCTTTCTTGTGTAATAGTTGTGCTAGCTCCTTTTGTTCCAATCATGCTCTGGTTATCTTGATCTTGAACATCTCGAGATCATAAATCTTGCATCATCACTTGATCATCTTTGTAATATTTTGCCTTCTTGCGATCTTGTGTCTTTGGACCAACATGCTCATACTTTGTGTTATCTTGAAAGCTGTTTAACAATCTCCCTTGAAAAACTTTAACTTTATCACTTCACGTCTTTAAGGAAGATGTTGAATATCATAATCGTGGAAGTCTTTAACTTTGTTTGATCTTGAGCTTTCTTGATTTCTTGAAATTTTAAGTCTTGAGTATGAGCATGCGGTTATGAATCCGACTCAGCTGGAATGAGGTCGCGCCATCGTCGTCTAATCTTGCACTTATAAGGGTTAGCAATAAACAACAGATTTGGATGAATATGGCTTTGTCATTCGTCGAAGTTTGGTTGTGTTAACCTTCGGTTCCCCGTTTTGTAGTATAAATAATGTACCTGTGATCATGTAGATTCAAAGAACCTCCTTGACAGGGTTTCCAACTGTACTAGCTTGTTCTCATTACCGGAACATCTCAAAGCAGACAACACGATAGGAGTGAATCAGTTAGTTACTATCTGACTGACTGAGTCATCAATTTATAGACTGGACCAAAATCGATGTCCAGTCGACACAAGCTTGATCCATATAGAATCTCGCAAGTCACCTGCCGCGGTGCTGTTTGATGTTGACACTGGAAGGATTTCCATTTGTCACTATGACATTAAAGATTATCACTCTGAATGTTCTGGCAAGTTCACAAGGATAATGCGTAGGAATCTGAGATACCACTTGTGTTTTTTGTTTGTGAACAACAAGTGTGTTTTGGAATTGTGTCCTAATGAGATTTATTATTGATCTCTTTTGGCTCTAGACTCAATAAGTGCGTTTTAGATTTAGTGATCGGAGGCTGGGGATGGCTGCCACCTTTTCAATATCAACTAACTCGGAATGAGAGAGTCGATAGATAATGTGTTTATCTCCGTAAGAAATGAAATAAGATTCTTTTGAGATATCTTGAGTGGTTGGGAAGGGTTGTGCATTGCATCACTGGGTCCATGATGTCTATCTTCAATACCAGAAATTATCTTTGTGATTCTGATAGCATATGTATTGACCCGGTTCCTACCTAATGTTTATGAAGGGCTTCTTTCTTTTTACACTATATCCTTTACATTTCTTTTTCATTCTTCAACCCCTTCAATGTTTACCAAGACATCATTACTAGCACCTTGTTGTGATTGTTTTAGTGCTAACTCATGCCTTAGTCAATATTATTCCCATATCTTCATTCAACTCCAAATCATACCTAAGGACTGCTATTTCTAACTATGGAATGTCCTTGGGTAGATCCCTCTGGTTCTGGTTAGATCATAGGACTTATACCTGACCTTAACCATTTTATGACTTCATTGACGTGGTGAATCAGTTGGTTGTTGGGTATAAAGATTGAAACCATAAAACCATTGAAAATCAATCAAAGATTTTGATATAAATCAAAATGTTTGACACTTTGAGACTTTTATCTTTTAAGAAATGACCCCCCTACACATGTGCATTGATATTCGAAATTGTTTCGCACATGGAGGAAAGAGTTACGCACTTGATTCAAAGACGATTACATCACATTTTAGTCCAATTTTCTCCCCCTTAAAATAGCATACCATATTATGTTTTTGATATCAATTGAGTAAAATGGCTATCTGAGATTTGAAAACACAATGGAGAAAATGGTAATATTCGCATGATTATTATTATTGGAACATTTTTTCTCTTGCTCCCCCTCAAATTTTGCATATAGTTTGAATAATTTAGTGAGGAAGGGAGTGTTGAACACATAATTTTGATATATTTTGAAAAATCTTTTTGATAAACTCTTAAAAAATTGTGTTCAACAATTTAAAACTTTTTACTTGAGCTCAAGTTTTTGAATATCTTAATGAATTAGCTCAAGTCTGAGAAGTTGTAAGCTTCCCATTGTGAGGATAAATGTACATAAATGTACACTTTCCTTTGAAGTCCGAGTTTTAAACAGAAATACTTAGAAGTCAAGTTTTGAGCAAACTTTTTAAAAGATTTTGAAAACTATGCTCGAAAACAAGAAGAGTTCTCTTCTTTTGAAGGTAAAGCGCACTGAAAACACTTCCCTTTTATTTGAAAAACCAAGTTGTGCACTGAAATGTACACAAGTAACTTTGGCACTTGATTCAAAGACGATTACATTTTTTAGTCCAATTTTCTCCCCCTTAAAATAGCATACCATATGATGTTTTTGATATCAATTGAGTAAAATGGCTATCTGAGATTTGAAAACATATAGGAGAAAATGGTAATATTCGCATGATTATTATTATTGGAGCATTTTTTCTTGCCCTCTCAAAATTTGCATATAGTCTAAAAAATTTAGTGAGGAAGGGAGTGTTGAACACATAATTTTGAAAGATTTGAAATAAATTTTTGATAAACTCTTGAAAAATTTTGTTCAACAATTTTAAAATTTTACTTGAGCCAAGATTTTGAATATCTTAATGAGTTAGCTCAAGTTCTTGAGAAGATTGTTAGCTTTCCCATTGTTGAGATAAAATGTATAAAAATGTATCACTTTCTTTGAAGTCTGAGTTCTATTAAAGAAATACTTTAGAAGTCAAGTTTTGAGCAAACTTTTTAAAAGATTTTGAAAACTATGCTCGAAAACAAGAAGAGTTCTCTTCTTTTGAAGGTAAAGCGCACTGAAAACACTTCCCTTTTATTTGAAAACCAAGTTGTGCACTGATGTGTACGCAAGTCATTTTGATGAGCAAAATTTTGTAAGATTTTGAAAACCTTTTGAATAAATTTGCTATAAAACAAGAAGAGTTCTCTTCTTTTCTTAAGATAAGTGCACTGGCACGTACACTTTCTTTTCTTTGAAAAACACAGGTCTCGTACTAAAGTATACGAAAGACATTGACTTGAGCTACAAAACGTTGAATGTTTTGATTGAATAGCTCAAGACCAAAAAGATTTCTCTTTTCGTTGTTAAGGATAAACGCACTGAAGCGTACATTTTCATTTTATCTAAAGACCGGGTTGTTATCTGTCATTTAATAACAAACCATTATTTTGAGGCGCGAGTTGCAATCTGAAATGATTACAAGCCATTATTTTGAAGCGCGGGTTGCAATCTGAAATGATTACAAGCCATTATGATATCAAATTAGACAGCAACCTTTGGTACCCATTTAAGCATGGTGCTAACAGGTTTACCAAATTTTGAAAACCATTTGAAGGTTGTGTCAGTTTAATGCAAAGAAGTTGAATTCCAACAAGGACTAGAATCTGGTGCTTTATTTAGAAATAATGCTCGTGGAATCATCGGAGATTTAAAATTCCTTTTGTTTTTCCATTGATTATAAAAACTTAGATTTTCTTGTGGAGTTTTAAATCTTGACGACGAAGAAGATTTCCATCCATTGTTGAAACCCGATGATTCATTTTGAGAATTCATTTTTGAAATGAATGGAAATCTTCCACTGTTTGGATTTTTCAAAGCAGAATCATTCTTGTATTGTAGTGAAAGTATTTCTGATTTTGCATATTTGAATGGTTTTGAATGACTTTACTTTGGTCTCTACACTTGCTTTACCGGTGTAAAGCGAGAGTTTAGAGTTTTATGAAACTGCTTTTTCTTACTTGAATTACTTGAGTTAAAAACCTTTTGAGGAGTAGGTGTTTCATAAACTTGAGGTTTCTTAGAAAACTTCCTATCTTTTTGCAAATAATAGGTTGTAAACTGAGACACCCTCTTTGGAAATGATTTGGAAGATTCACACGTGTAAATCTTCGGTGAAACACTTACATTTGGTGTTGAAAAGTTTGACATAGGAGATTTTCCTTTTTCTCGGTTAAGAACATCAAACTTTGCTTTTAGGGCATTGTATGAAATTCTCAACACATTATATTCTTTTTGATTTAAGGTGAGATTTTGTAATGCCAACTTTGATTCTAAAGAAGCAATTTGTTTCATAAACTGATCTTTTTTGGCTTTAGATTACGATCCAATTGTCGTTCAAGGACAACTCTTGTATTTTCAAGTTTTTCAAAATATGTTTTGAACTTGTCCGTTTTCTTTGAAAAAAAACTTTGGCATCCTCAAAATCTTTTGTTTGTTGAGCTAAGATCGTTTCGAGCTCCTTAATCTTTGTTTTGAATCTTGATGTTTCATTTCCGAAAAGAATCTTTTTTCTCCCAATTCTGATTCAACATTTGAGGGATCAGAATCATACAAAGATTTTTTAAGGAAATCATTTGAGAATCGAGAGTCAAACTTTTCTTTTTCATTTATTCAATCTTTTGAAAAACTTTATCAAACTTTTTATCCGCAAATTCAGACAACCGAGACTTTAAATTTTCTGCTTTGTTTTGAGAAATGTTTGAACTTTTTGTCTGAACTCGTGAACGTTTGATTGAATCAAACAAGTTTTGGTAAATCTTTTTCAAGTGTTCATTTTCTTTTAGTAATGAAGTGACACTGTATTCTAACTCGATGTTTATGGTTTTAGGATCTTCAATGTTAAACTTGTTTTCGGCTTCATCGCTCTTATCACTTAAAACATGACCATTTTGCACGGATGTCAAAGAATTCTTTTGAGATGTAAGTTCAAGAGAAATGCAATGTACCTCCAGTTTTTCAAAATCCTTTTCATACTGGGAACATCATTTTGTCATTTCTTCTTTAACATCGACAACTTGTTTGGAAAGTTCAGTTATGGTCTTTTTGAGGCAACTGTTTTCATTTTCCAAAGAAGAATTTTGTTTAAAAATCTCGTTCTCATACACATGGCTCTGTGACTCTAATTTGACTAACTCAAACTGAGTTTTGAAAAATTCTTGTTGAATGTCCAAAATTAAACACGTTTCATGAAACTCGTCTTCAAGAGAGGTGACATACTTTAAGTCATCTTTCATTTCTTTGGTAAGACCCTTTTCAAAGCAATTTAGTTGAAGATTGATGTCTTTAACTAAAGGTTTAAATTTTTTAGACAATCGATTTCTAGCTATCCTTTTGACATTGTCTTCAAAACTTGAATTAATGAAAACATTCTCTCGAGGAGGGTTTTGCGTTGAAACATTTTCTTTTTTAAATTTAAGCATTGCCTGTTTGACATAACAAAAGTATTTCATTAGAAGAGTTTTCCAGAGTTTTGGATCATAATTACTTAGTTGAGCTTGTTCCAAATGTTTTTTCAAATTAACGTTTCTTCTTTTCAAAGGAACTTTTGGTGGTGCTTCAAATTGAGTCTCACCATAAACAAAGCCATGATACGAGAGTGGAAATATTTTTTGTTTTACTTTTAAATGTTTTTCAGCTTCACATTTTAATTCTTCTTCAGAAATGATCGTATGATCAGAGAGCATATCTTTTCCAATTTCATCAATGTTATACAAGCTTGGTGCTAACTCCTTGGCTTTGTTCAATAAACTTGGGTTCACAACATCATTTTGGTTCTCAAAGCCAAAGCCTTGTTTTTCCGTAATAACATTGTCTTCTTTTGGAAGCAACATTCGAAGAGTCTGATCAATCTGTCCCGCTTTTCGAAGTTTGTTATCAAGATCATTTATTTGTTTCAAAAACTCTTAATTTTTCTTTTCAAGTTCATTTTTCCTTTTTAAAAGCGGTCGAACATACTCATCAAACTTTCCATTTTCCTTGGCGAATGTCTTATCATTTTGACAAGCTTGAGATTTAAGGTTTGAAATTTTGTCATTTAAAAGCTTAATCTTTTTACAATATTCAGATTCAATTGTTTTTTCTTTTTTAAAACGTTGTTCTTTTTCCTTATATCTCTCAAGCTCGTTTGTCAATAAGGCATTAACTTGTTGAGCTTCACGATTGACCTTCGTACATTTTCAACATCACATTTGAGGTTATTGATTAGGGAAGTAAAGAAAGCACGATGTTGCTCATAATCTACATAATCACGTTCTTCTTTATCTCTATCCGGATCCATATTTGGTATATCAGAAATAATATTACTATTATTCTCATTCACCACATATGTGTCTGGAATAGATTCAGGTTGTTCATGATTTTATATCCTGTGAACAAACATATTTTCAAATATATCATGATGTACCTCAGAAACTATATCATTGTCATATGAAGGTCTAATATCAGCATATGCATCATTCCCTAAACTGCTGCTTTCATTGTCAAAACTTCTAGTTTCATTCCCTGATCTGCTGCATCCATTCCTTGAACTGCTGCTTTCATCCAGTTGTTCTGACAATGTAACAGAGTCATATGTGCTTTCCTTTACGACCAAATTATCATCCATTGCTATACCCTCAGTGACCAAACAAGCTTACAATGTTGCACCCTCAGAGACCAAAATCTCTTGTGTCTGCATCTCACTTTTTTCAGCCGTTTTTTAATCTCCTTTATTACTTGAACTTCTCTTTATTTCATCCACACGTCTTCGTATTTAAGTACTCTTTCATCAATAAGCTTGTCTAGTTTGTCCAAGTACCAGAGTAAATTACGTTTGTAAGTTTCAGGTTCGCATCTCGTATAATCTTTGAAGTCCTTTTGCCAGCATTTATTGTGAAAATCTAAAGCATTCACCACTTTCGAGTCAAAAAATTCCTTGAACTATGTTTTGAGTACATCAAGACAAGTCTTTGAATCACGACCATGAAAATTGTCTCTTTCAACTTGCCATTGTAGTTGATTCAAATTGTGGTATAGCTTCTTTTTGAAAGTCTCATATTCTTCTTGGAAGAGTATTTGAAATGCAATTCATATGGTCTTTTATGTCTACCCATTGTAAACCTGTTATTATGGAGAGTATCAAGATGTATCTTGAGCTCTTTAAACCATGCCATACAGTTGGAGTGCAATTGTCTTTCTTCGAGTTGCATCTGTTGCAATTCTCTCTCTTCTGAATTTAAACTTCAGGATTCCATTGAATTTTGATGTATGAAATTGATTTGTGGATCTTTTTGATGATAAAGAAGTGTTGTGTGGTTGAAACTGATAACACGTGATTTTTCCCTCCAAAATATAATTTAAAGAATTTATTTGCTAAAATTTGAAATTCTCTATAGAATTCAATTCTAAGTGTAGGAAAAAATTTTAAAATTTTAAATTTTTTTG
>BQNB010153363.1:0-15652 GCA_026074375.1 Tanacetum coccineum
TGTCGGTGCATATGAGTTAGGAGATGGGAGATGGTTCCTGCATCATATCTTGGAGAGATAAGGATGGAAGATGTATTATGTGACTGCAGAGAAAGATGGGGGCATTGATTTTTGATATTAGGGTTAGGGTTATAAATATGAGATAAATTAGGGATGTGTGATATTTATCTAGTGCTTAAACGAATTTAGGTTGGGTTTGGTCATCAAACAAATGGGCTGTCTGTACTATTATCTGTATAGTGACTTGGGCCGAGTTCTTAGATTGTGAAAAATTGGTTATGGGCTATTGTAGTCAAGTGGTACAATGATCATACAGATGTGTGTCAAAATTTGGTTTATGGGCTTAGTTTCTATACAAAATTTTGTCGTTCTTAAAATAAACCATTTTTGAATATTAAGATGTATAACGATTAATTTTTATGGTTCGTAACGTCAAAGTGACAATTTTTATTAATGACGAGACTGGGATCAATATTTTTAAAGAATCATGGAGCTAAAATTTTAATGGCTAGAATTTGTATTAATTTTCTAAGTGACTACAGAGTTGATTGGGTATCACTTATTTGAGATTGAAGTTGGATTTCGCAAAGGCATGTTCTTATTTTATCCTGAAGTCGGGGTTGGTTGGATGCATGACTTTCAATGATAACTTGCTCGTGCTTAAGATTTAAGTTGAAGACTTGGTTTATCTAGTTACCAGTAGTCGGGGTGGATGGTTGAAGACCTGGATAACTATCACTTAAAGGAGTTACATTGTAGTACTCAGTGTCACACGCAGAAGACGATGTGGATAGTTTCAAGAGGTGTTGTACTTCTCATGCCTCTTAGTTGAGTGCATAGAGTACTTAGAGATTTGCTTGGAGCATAAATTCTCTACATCGTTCTTCCTACATTAGTGCAAGCTTAAGTCACAAGAACGAGGAATTCTACTTCGGTTTCAAATTTGGTATATCGGGTTTACTCCATCAGTGGTTACTTCAAATAGCCTACAAAGGGGTTGGTAAAGATAGTCAGAGAGAGTTAATGAATATAGATTTGATCAGCAGTTGATTCTCACAGAATACATTTGGGTTAACTTTATTCTTCTCACAAGATTTCAAGTATATGTGCGTACAATGTTTTGCTGATTCTGAGGTATCAAAACCAGCAAGGGGGAAGGAGACATACATCTGAACGTACAACGAGTACACGTGATGAACTTCATACCTTTTTCTTATTTGAGGTCATCCCGAGAAGAAAAATGTCATTATCGCAGAGAAAATCAATGTTTAACTCGTGGATAAACAGAGCTTTAACTTATGGATTTTAGGTGGATTTCTTCAACCACATGGGGGAAGTGATATCTTGTGAAAGGTAGTATGCATTATTTGAATTTCCAGGGGGAAGTGTTGTGAGAAGAATTATTCAAGCATGAGAAGATACGTTGTTGATCCAGATAATGTTTTCCCCAAATGATCAATCACTAAGCCTTATCTTAAAGATGCCAAAGCACTCAGAGTAGTTATTTGTTGTGGTTCCTACTTACATTTCGTATGCACTTAATTATTCTGAGCTTGTAAGAAAGCTTTGAAACAGCTCAAGAGAGGATTGTTAGTATGGGGGAAGCTTTGAAAGCTTTTAATGATGGAATATATGGCATGAATTAAGGGGAAAGCTATTCAGTAGCTTCTCTTAACAGAAGTGTATGGGTTACTTAGTTTGTGTCCATTACAATATTTCTCCTATAAGGTACTACAAAGATGATGTATGTTAGAGTTCAGACTTGAAGTCGAAGACCACAGAAGACATCATCAGCATTAGAAGCTTCATGGAAGTTCTTATTCTTATTAATTATGTACTTGTTAGGAAATATTGTAAGTTAATTCCGTTATATCCGTCCTGTGGGGAAGATTGTTTAGGAAATTCACTTTACATGATGGGACATTTTGGGATTACCATTGTTTACATATCAAAAAACGGGATAAGAATAGTCATATATAATTCATATGGTAATGTGTGGTGGTAGGTATCTGATGCAACTGTTTTCTTATGGGGTGTTGCAACAGATTTGTTCGCTTTTCTCTTGGGTTTACTAGCACTAATAAGCACTACCTTAGGCTTCTTAGTTCTATCGTTCATGTCATTCAAGTATCTAGAAACACAAGCATCATGATTAGAATTAAACACACATTTTCCATATTCAGCATAAACATCATTCACATTCAAAGTTCTGGATTTTAAACTGTCATTACACGTAGTTACAGACTTTGTTTTCCTAGAAATACTTTAAATCCTATGGTGTTCTTCTACTTCCTTGTGGTTAAACTTCACTTGACTATTGTTTGGCACAAACTTATCTTTAACTTGATAGCTCTTAAGATGTGGTCTGCTAACACTAGTATAGTGATTTACCCCTGTAGATTTAGACACGTGAGGATTAGTATTCCTTAAAGCATGAGGCAACTGTGGTGTTCTAGTTTGTGTTGTGGTAGTGGCAATTCTATACATTCCTGGTTTAAGCACATTCGAGTGTATTTCCGCTTGTTTTCTATTCTGAGGCAAATTCTGTTGAGTGACTTGTTTAAACAAACCATCCGACACATTAGTTTTATTAACCGACTGTTTCGTTTGAAAACTTCTCATTTTAGGAGAATTTAAAAAAGGAGTCGGTTTTCCTAAAACTGATGGTTTTGGAATCCGTTGAGCATTTGGTTGTCGAACAACAGATGGTTTATCAAACTGAGTTTCCACAGACTTTCCTTTGCATTTCTCAATGAGTTTCTTTAACTCACTGATGGCTATGTTCTTGTCTTGCATTTGAGCTTTCAAATCTTGTATTTCATGATATTGTTCACGTTCTTTTCGAAATACATTTGATCCGTTTTCTTTGCAAACTGAGTTGTTTTTCATTTGTTCTTTACATTGTTGTAAAGCAAGTTCAAGAGAAATCGAGTGGTTTTCAAGTTTAGAAAAACTCTTTAAAAGCTTATTATGAACTTCTTTGTTAACAGATTCAGTTTGTTTCGAAAGCTTTTGTGCAAGACATTCACATTCTTTGACTTTATGAAGATACAAGCATTGTAATTCAGCATAAGCATTTAAATCAGACAGAGAATGCAAATATGAACATGTAACATCTTTAGACACACACTCTTCGAGAAGTAGATCATATATGTTTGAAAAATCAGCCTTTTCAGATTCAAGTTCGTCAACCTCTTTTTCAAGGGATTTAACGTACTCATAATCTTCATGCATTTCTGTTTTAAGTTCATGTTCAAAACGAAAACTATCATTTTGAGTTTTTATGGAAATAGGCATTAATAAGGTTTTTATCAAAACTTCCATATCTTTAGCAGCTGGCACCGGAAAATAATCACTAGTATGTTTAAACCAAGCTTGATCAACAATTTCTCTAAATTGATTGATATTAAATGTCATGTCGTTAAAAACTTGTCTACTTTTACTAATGGATTTCGAAACGGGTAGAAAGGCAATGTTTTTAGCAATGTTTGGTTTTGTTCTAACAAACGATTTTCTCAACATTGTCTTCCTAACTTCTTTTGCTTCCAACTGATAAAGATACTCCAGTGAGGGTGCTTTGAAAATTTCATAAAGACTATTCTGTTTTGTGTAATCATATGGTTTAACATAATCTTTATTCAATTTTGATCTACTCTCATTTACAAGAGTCATGGTCTCTTCCCTATTGGGGGCAAATCTGTTTGCAAGATCAGAAGTATCATATGGGATCTCATACAAACAAGGCTTTTCAGATTGAGCTTTCTTGAGGTACCTTGGATTAGCAAAGGTTGGTCTACCATTATATGTCGAGCATTTGGGTGCTAACATATGAATGGTCTAAATTGACTGATTACGAGTGTAAACAATTTCATTCAAAAACTTTAATTGTTTGTCCATTTCAATCATCTTGTCAATATCTTTTTCTTCCTTAACCTTTAAATCCGAAATGACCTTACTTTTCTCTTTGAGTTGACCTTCAAATTGTGACTTTGTTAAAAGACTCCTTTTTACTAACTCATCGTGTTTTTGATTGACAACTGAAATTTCATAGGCTTTAGTTTTTAAACCTTCTTTTATGTCAATGTCTTTACGAGCTAATAGTCCTAGAGTTTCATTTAACTTTGTTTGAAGAATGTCATAATCAATCGTCCGGTCATTAAAGGCTATGTACTTCTCAAGCTCATTCTGTTTGTTCTGAAGTGCAATAAGACAACTATCCCGACAACTAGTAGCCTCCCCCAGAGCCCTACTAGTCTCATCAAGGTTAGTTTTGCACTCCTCTAGTTCTTGAGTCAATGATGCGTTTGCTTTCTTTAATTGCTTTAAAATCGTTTTGTTTTCCTCAGTATCAAGAGTTAAATTTGCAATTAAATTAGCAAGCGCAGCACGCTCATCAGCACATTCTGCAGTATTATTCTCAGAATGTTGTCTTTCATTGGCAAACACATTATTTTCATCATTGTTTTGTACCTGTTCCAATGGCTGTTCAGTTGAACTGGATTCTTCTGGTAAGACCTCCTGAATCTTTGCCATGAAACTGTAATGTGCTTCCAATTCCTGTTCATCAATCTCTTCATCCGTGTCCGCTAGCCAATCAGCTTGCTCAGCTTGCAGTGGAACACCTTGTTCAGCTTGTTTGCACATCATCATCTTTTCCTTGTGATACGAGTAGTCTTTAACACGCTTTGGCTTCCTGCATTCCTTTGCATAGTGGCCAAATCCCTTGCAGTTAAAGCACTGTATCTGCACTACCTGACTTCCTACAGTTTCCCTAGCCCCAGCAACTGTCATTGTCCTTTGATTCCCAAACTGCCCTGACTGATTGTCGTTGTTATACCTTGGTGTGGTATCTTCAGTCTTGTTCCTGGAGTTTGAAGAAGTTCAAAGGTTGTTGTTGGTAGGTTTGTAGAGCTTCTTGAAATACTTTGCAAGGAGTGCCAAATTCTTTTGCATATCCTTATCCCTCTGAGCTTGTTCAGGATCACTGTCTTCATCAGAAACTGACTCAGATTGAGGTGTAACTGATTTGGCGATCTCTTTGCCTTTGTGTCTGGTAGATGCACTTGGTCTTGTGGAAGGAAAGTTGTAGACTTTGTTCCCTGAGGTTTTTGGCGCGTGATAGTAAATAATCTTAGATGGTTAAACAGCAGCCGCAAGAAGTGCTAATGGATTTGCACTTTTGGCTATTCTCTCAGCACGGATATCATTAACTTCATTTTGATACTGCTTCAAAATGTCAAAAAGTGTGTGATATGAGATGGTGTCTATTTCTTTTGATTGCTTGACAACCGTCACAAATCTTGACCATTCTAGTTAAAGTTGTTGAAGAAATTGAACATTCACTTACATTGTAGTAACTTGCAAGTTGTTCCTTGTCAATTCATTCATCAGTTTATAAAACTGCAAGTAATACGACTCCATTGATTCTCCACCTCTAGAGTAAAGCTTCCAAAATTCTAGAACCAGATTGTCTTTTACAATCTTGTACGTTTAATGATTCACCCTGTTGTAGCCTTTCAATGGCTATCCACATCTCATTCGCTGTTTTACAAGCATCAACAGTGGAATAGATATCATCTCCAATACCAGTTAAAAGCAAGAAAATTGCTTCTTTTTCAGACAGAAAGTGTTCTTTGTTCTCTGGAGTCATGTTCAATACTATTTTAATTGTTGTATGTTGTTGTATTGCAGGATTACCTTCCGTTGCAGCAACAGCTTGAACTAGTACAGTTGATGGCACGTAGGGACCAATAGTATCTTTTTCTCATCCCTCTCACCCAATTGGTTTCGTGTCAATGTACCGTAGAAAACATGATCTCCATTGTGAATATCTTCCTGGTCCAAGCATTGGTGGACGATCTTTTGAACCAGCTGCCATGATATTGTTGTGCATTTGACTATCTGTTGAGGATGTGTTGACTGGAGTAGACATGATGAATGAATGAATATGTATTATGAAGTGTGAAATTTTTGTTGGATCTTAAGTGGATGTGATGTGGTTGAATTGTGGTCTTGAATGCAATTCACGTTCATGGGATTTTACACGCCTATGATTAAAACCGATAAGTGAATTAACGGGATTTTACAAAATCAATAGACAAACCGTGAATGAAAAATCGATTGACGTTAATGTGTGTTTGTTGAATGATTAGTCCTTTTAAGTCCTTTGTTTGTTGTTTGATTTGATGTTTTGTTATGTTTAGACAATGATTAATAGATTCCCAAATTCGGTCAAATTCCACCTGATGCGCAGATGTACAAAACGCAGTCTTCTTGAGACAAAACGCAATGATTTGTTAAGATTTGGACAGCATAACGTTTAGATTTGCTATATAAATGGTATTCAATGAGGCAAAACGCAGTGGCAAAACGCAGTCTTCAATATGCAAAACGCAAGAGACTTGAGGCAAAACGCAGTGGCAAAACGCAGTCTTCAATAAGCAAAACGCAATGACTAAAACGCAGTGACCAAAACGCAGTCTTCAATAAGCAAAACGCAATGACCAAAACACAATGACCAAAACGAAGTGACCAAAACGCAGTCTTCAATAAGCAAAACGCAATCTTCAATAAGCAAAACGCAATGACCAAAACGCAACCCGCAAGCAAAACGCAATGAAGAACACCCCTTCAGTGAGTCAAAACGCAGCCAAGAAAAAAATCATCAACCATTCTTGAAAGCCACGAAATGATGTTAAAACCACCTAGTAATGATGCAAGGGATAGATCTAAGCCCAAAAGTATAAATCTTTAACACTTTTAACCACAAACAAAGATCAAATCTTGATTTTCTTTGTATATTTTTCAAAACCAAAAAAAAATAAACAACCAACACCCACGCATTTGAGCTTATTTTAAAGATCTTGTTTAGCCACAAGAATCATACACAAATCCACTGTAGCTCTGATGCCAATTGTAGGATCCCGATTAACACTTCCACTTCATATAACGAATCACAAATCGATCAAGAAAAGAGAAATAGAGTTGATTTCTAGAGAGAGAAAGAAGAGAGAGAGAGTTGAGAGAGAATATAGAAAAGTGAAATATTATAAATGAAACCAACTAACTTTTCCTAGGTGGAAAAGTTACTTATATGCCCCGACACATTAAGTGACGTCCGGGATATTTGACTAGGACCCGGGCTCGGGTTTTGCTTGGGATTAAACCCGAAACATATACAATATTAGATTAACTATCAAGCCCGATTCCCGATACTTTCCTATTACAACGTTAACTAATTGATTGACCGAGACTTAAATACATAATGGACGAACTTCATGTTCGACTTATTATTTAGAGGCTAACAGACTGCCACATCGGTATGCGAGCCGACCATGGTCCAGTGGTCTTATTTCGGCTTCGGTTTATTACATAATTATTACTCCCTCCGTCCCAAAATTATTGTCCCCCGACAAAAAACACACAGTTTATGAAAAATGCATTTATTACTGCTTTCTCTTTTTTACTTTTTGACAGAATGACAGTTTTACCCTTAACTAATTAATTAAAGTCTTCTTTAAAGTTTGTAATAATAATTTCAAACAAGGGTAATATAGTAAACTTGATCAAACTTCCCTATCTATATTTAGTAGTGGACAATTAAATTGGGACATCCCAAAAAGGAAACGTGGACAATAAAAATGGGACGGAGGGAGTATTATTTATTATAACCAAATTTCAAGTCCTGTGGTCTTTTAACTACCTAGACAACGGTAGCGAGCCGTCAGGAATCGGTAGCCTATTTCCCCACAACACTAACAAAACCTCGATGTGTACCTTACTTTCACCAGAAGGAATCTCTACGAAGGGATCTAAACTAAGAATCGCAAAAACCAAAGTAACTTTATTTATTTAACAATTATATAATGTTTATTAAGCTGGTGGGAGCAAAAAGCCACAATTAACCTCTATGAGCTCTAAAGAGATCCAACTACTCCATGCTTAGCATCTAACTTATATTCAACTCTATCATTTTTCGTTCTTCGCAAATTTAAAATCTTTAATAAAAAGATCCGCGAATGCTTAGTCTAATAAAATCAAGCTTTGCATATTTAAAGTCTATTATGAAAACTTGCAAACTCTTGGCTTTTTCAAGCTAGAATTCGCGTTTTAAAGCTTCTTGTATAAAAGACTAGCAAAAGTTAAAATTTATATAGGTTAAGGGGCAAGCTAGAGCGCCACATGCTCGATCAAGTCAAAATTTATTCTTGTTCTCACCAACGGAAAGTCAAACTTTTGTGTCAAAACACTTATTTTATTTTTGATTTTTTTTAATTTTGGCATAAAATCAAATATTTTTGGTATTTTGATGGCAAAACGGGGTTACGTGAAGACAAAGCAAATGCAGGTAAGATCAAATCGATAGATACCCCCATACTATAACTAAACATTGTCCTTAATGTTTAAAGGGTCTCTAAGTAAATCTAAAGCCGTTTATTAATTATGCTAATAGATAAACGTTAGTCAATAAGATCTTAGGATATCGGATTCCCATGTATAAGCATGCTAAGGATTGAAGCTCGAATGAACGATGGACAAAACCACGAGCATGAGAGTCTTCGTGATTCGGGCAATCCTGAACATAAAACACAAGCCACAAAACACGAGAAAGGAAGAGGCGAGCCTCCTTACATCACACTTATTAGAAAATAGAAAAAGAAAATAAAAATACAGGTTGCCTCCCGAGAAGCGCTTATTTTTGTTAACCGAGTCACGAGCCTGACTCGACCTTGAATTTAGTGGTCCATGGGGAAGGTTTGGAGATCCGGGACAACCATAGCTGGTATGTCCCCTCCAAAATAATGTTTGAGTCTATGATCGTTCACCTTGAAGTTTGGTCCGTCGATTTGAGATAACTCGACAGTTCTACAAGGGAAAACTTGAGTAACGGTGAACGGTCCGGTCCAACGGGTTTTGAGCTTGCCCGAGAAAATCATTAATCGAGAATTAAAGAGAAGAACTCGATCACCAACGTTGAAAACGCGGTTCTTAATCTTGGATTCATGAATCTTCTTCGTTTTCTCTTTGTAGATTAAAGAGTTCTCGTTAGCTTGATCCTGGAGTTCATTTAATTCGTTCATTTGAACTTTTCGGTGATCACCCGCGGACTTAAGATCAAAATTGCAATGTTTCAAGGCCCAATAGGCCTTGTGTTCAAGTTCGATAGGAAGATGACAAGCCTCTCCATACACAATCTTATAAGGACTTAAGATCAAAATTGCAATGTTTCAAGGAGCGCTTTTGCTTCAACCCATTTAGACAAGTAGTCAACGGCCACGAGAATGTACTTGTTCCCTCGAGAAGACGGGAACGGGACCATAAAGTCGATGCCCCATACATCAAAGATCTCGCATACTTGAATTGCATTTTGGGGCATTTCGTCCTTTTGCGAGATTTTGCCTTGACGTTGACATGAGTCACATGACTTCACCATGTCATGGGCATCGCAATAAATCGTCGGCCAATAGAAACCAGAATCAAAGACTTTCTTAGCGGTGTAGTTCGCACCATGATGTCCCCCGGTGGGTCCATTATGGCAAGCCGTGAGGATATCAATGGCTTCTTGGCCATATACACATTGTCTAATCACTTGATCCTTACAAATTCTAAACAAGTAGGGGTCGTCCCAAAAATAATGCTTCACATCCTTAAATAATTTTTTCTTTTGTTGGGACGACATCCCTTTCAATACAAAATTCCCCGCATGGTAATTTGCAATGTCGGCAAACCATGGGGTACTAGAATCACCATGAAAAGATATCATTCCGAGGGTCTCGAGAGGAAATGTTTCATTAATTTCCTTCTTCTCGAGATCACCTTGATGAGGATTTTCTAATCTTGATAATTGGTCGGCCGCGAGATTCTTCGCTCTTTTTTTTATCACGAATAATGACATCAAATTCTTGGAGTAGGAGAATCCACCAGAGCAATGTCGGTTTAGCATCTTCCTTAGCAAGAAGATATTTGAGAGCCGAGTGGTTTGTATACACTATGGTCTTCGACAAGATTAAATAGGACCGAAATTTCTCGAAAGCATACACCACGGCTAATAATTCTTTCTCCGTAGTAGTGTAATGTGCTTGAGCATCGGTCATAGTCTTGCTCACATAGTGTATAGGCTGAAAATGTTTGGTCTTACGTTGCCCTAGGACTGCACCTACCGCAAAATCACTAGCATCACACATAATCTCAAATGGTAGGTCCCAATCGGGGGCAACTAAAATCAGAGCTTCTATTAATTTTTTCTTAAGAGTTTCAAATGCTTCAATACATTCTTTTAAAAAGATGAACGGGGTGTCTTTTTCTTGGAGATGGGTCATCGGTCTGGCGATTTTAGAGAAATCTTAAATAAATCGACGATAGAACCCGACGTGACCTGAAAAACTTCTAACGCCTTTGACGGAAGTGGGATGAGGTAGCTTTGCTATTACATCAACTTTAGCCCTATCAACCTCAATACCAGATTTAGAGATCTTATGTCTGAGGACAATGCCCTCTTTGACCATGAAATGACACTTCTCCCAATTTAGAACTAGATTAGTATCTTCACACCTTTTGAGTATTTTGTCTAAATGGGAGAGGTAAGAAGAGAAAGAATCCCCGAAGACCGAGAAATCATCCATGAAAACCTCCATTGTTTCCTCGAGCATGTCGTGGAAAATAACCATCATGCACCTTTGGAACATGCCCGGAGCATTACATAAGCCGAAAGGCATACATTGGTAGGCAAACATCCCATAAGGGCAAGGAAAATCTATCTAAAAAGAAATAGTATTCGTTTCCTGCTAAACGTTCAAACATTTGGTCCATGAAAGGCAACGGGAAATGATCTTTACAAGTAGCATCATTAAGCTTCCGGTAATATATACAAACACGCCATCCGGTGACTAGTCTTGTAGGAATCAACTCATTATCTTCATTCATTACAACGGTCATACCTCCCTTTTTTGGTACACAATGAACGGGGCTTACCCACGGACTATCGGAGATAGGGTAAATCAATCCGGCATCAAGGAGTTTGATAACTTCCTTTTTGATCACCTCATAAATTTTTGGGTTCACCCTTCTTTGATGTTGGACTTCTGGTTTAAAGTCATCCTCCATTACTATTTTATGTGTACAAAATTGAGGGTCAATGCCCTTAATGTCAGAGATTTTCCAAGCGATGGCACGCTTGTGTGACTTTAGAACCTTTAGAAGGCGGGCCTTCTCCTCATCTTTTAAGCTTTTAGCAATTATGACGGGTAATTTATTAGTGCCCTCCAAAAATGCATACTGAAGATGAGAAGGTAGGTCCTTGAGCTCAAGCTCAGGAGGATCATCAATAGAAGATTTTATTATTTTAAGTTCCTCAAAATTACGTTCTTTCGGAGGGAGAGGAGATGATGGATCTTTATTCAATAACTTTTCAAGTAGAAGAATGTCTCCCTCCGGATCAAAGTCGGCATCATCAATTCCCGGTGGAATTGAATCACTTGTAAGACAAGCTTCGATTTCTTCCAAAACGAAGTCACCTCTCTCAAAAGGAGTGGGAGAGGGGGAAGAAGTAGTAATGATAGCATCTAAAGACGGAGTGGGATTTCCACTCTTAGAACTATCCGAAAATCCGAGCACCTCTTGAGCATACTCCTCACATGTAACATCTATGACATCGATTGGATTAACCGATTCATCATCATATTTATAGGAGTATCTCGAAGTGTGTCCGACATTAAACGTTATGGCTTCAGCATTGACTCGAAGAGTTAACTCTTCACCGTGTACATCGATTAATGCTCGTGCCGTCCTCAAACAAGGCCTCCCGAGAATGAGGGGAACCCGAGGATCGACATCGTAATCAAAGTCGGCCGGAAAATGAAAATTTCCTACTTTCACAAAGACATCTTCGGCAACACCAACCGGATAAGCAACCGATCGATTTGCAAGCTCGAGAGTCATGCGAGTAGGGGTAAGTTCCGAGATCGAAAGCTTCTTCCATACGGAAAGAGGCATTAGATTAATGCTAGCGCCAAGATCGGCCAAGGCTAAGCACTCATCTAGCTCCCGGAAAATCACACGGGATGAGAAATTTGCCGGGGTCTCCAAGTTTTTCGGGGTAACTTCTTAAGAAGCACCGCTGAGCAATTCTCATTTAACGGAGTACTAGCTAATTCAAATAATTTTTACTTATTACTTAGAAGACTCTTAAACGTAGAAGCAAACTTCGGCATATGAAGAAGAGCATCTGGGAAGCTAATATCGAAGTGTAATCTTTGAAAGATTTGAAGGAACTTCAACATTTGATTATTAGCCTTTTCATAGAGGTTTTGGTCGTTAAGCCTCGAAGGATAAGGTATCGACGATTTAGGATTAGGCTTTGGAGAAACATCGGGCTCCGAAATAGGAATTTGGACAACCAGAGGTTGGACGTGTGTGGTATTTTCTAAACTTGTAGTTTGCACCTTGTCCTTTGTCGCCTCGGTTTCACGTTCCACTTCCTTCACACACTATTTGCTTACCTGCTTACATTACTTGTTACATTAAGTGCTTACATGACATACATATATATAATATATATATGCTTGCATCCCTTTTGCGTATATCGTAATTTAGATTTAATAAGAGTATTATTTATATAAATACCAGAACATTTCTTAAGACATTTTGAGTTACACAATAGTCTCATTTTACTTTTTTTAGACATTATGAGAGGTTGCACAATGGTCTCACTTCGTTCTCAGACATTGTAAGTTAAACAATGGTCTCTAAGAATATATTTTTTTCATAACTTCATACAATATCGTATTACGCGAAAACCGTCATAATTTTTTTACATAGGATTATGTAAGAATATAAGTCATTTACAAGTCTTGTAAGGCGGGACTTTTTAATAGTGGATGGATATGATTAATAGCTATGTTGACTCGTTCATAATGACCTTTATCTTTTTACTTTAACCGAGTACTCATTAACTATCTTGAACTCTATGTCGATCTCGCCTGATTGTTTTGTTCCCCGTCTCTGAAGACGAGTTTTAAACACTCGTCCCATACTCATTAGAGCACATGCAGCGTCATGTTATCCACCACCTTGAAGGTTATGTGAGTACGCGTATTGCATCAGAAATTATTAAGTAGGATGATTTATAATCTCTTTATTTGAAAGGATTGGGACGCCTCTTCATTTAAATAAATAAATTGTAAATCACCGAACCATAAGTTTATCATTTCTTACTTACATAAATTTAGACGCTTCTTTATGTAAATAAGGAATTATAAATGAGTGGGCTTAATGGTATCCAATATGACACGAGTATGAACTCGAACCCGAAAATCACCGGAATCCGTTAAAAAGGTCTAGAAACACAATCGTGCCTTACCACTCAGCAGAATCTTAAGGCCTCACTTGGAACTACCTTATCTCATTCTTAAGTTATTACTTTTGCCGTTACAAATCTTTACGATCATGAACTGTTTGTGGAGCTAACCGACTTGTTCACACTTGAGCTAATGGAGTTGATTCATCTTCGAACTAACGACTGAGTACCATATTCCGCCGTCTATCGCATAAGCTCTTCCGCGAGCTCCTCCCATTTGATTAAACTTTATTCTAGGGACATCATTTCTTGAAATGTCCTCACTCTCCGCATCACATCACCAATAGTTATAGTTATGGTCGTTATGGTTGCTGTTGTTGGGTCCTAGAGCGGTCCCAGCTTGTGCAACTTTATCCAATAGGTAATGCAACCCCCCTTTAAACCAGATAAACACCTATTGACGAGAGAGATAGTCGAATAATTCATTTTGGGCCACTAGTAAGAAGACTTAGGTCGTGATACATCCTGGTACTACCAAGTAAGTTGGATACTTACATCTATTAGCCTCGTCCGTTATTAATCATTGAACATTACAGATATCAGAAACGAGACTCCGTCTTGGAACATTTAAAACTGTATACAAACCTACTCACGCGACTACACTTTCTCCTTCGATGCTTTCACTATTAAGAAACTTTCTTTATAACGCGGTTATCAATCATAAGATCTGTAATGATTTTTTTTTGATATACCCATTTTGACGGATTAAATATCCTGGTCGAACCTAGCCAAAATTCCTGGTACATTGAGAAGTGTCGAAACACCAAATTTTTGCTGAATAAAGTTATCAGCGTTTTGTTTAGAAACGGTTTATTAAATCCTAAATCTTTTCTTAGGTCACACAAACGGTTAACACAAATCTAATCCCGGGACGAGATTTTTTAAGGGGTAGGTAATGTAACATCCGGCAATTTACGAAATTTTAAACGACTATTTTACCCTTTGACTTTTCGGGTCCGACTTGACTTTTTGACTTTCGATCTTTTATTGTCTCCTAAAAGCGATTACCACGTAACCGGTAATTTTTCGGAACATATTTAAAAGAGATATATGTTATTCCTAAGTTGATTTATCAAAAACGAGCAGCTATGACTTGAAAACGAGGAGATGGATTTTATTCCTAGGTTGACTATCAAAAACGACTCGCCAAAGTGAGTTATTAATTTTGGGGTATACTAGCGTTTGTCATAAAATGACATTCCGGACAACTTTTCAGTTTTACAGAGAGCAAAAAAAATGATTAAAATATCATCACAAGGTTTTGAAAACTTCACACAGCGCGTACCGACACAAAAATAATTAAATTTATATTTAATTATCACAATTTATTTAATAAGAATATTAAATAAAATCATTTAACATTTTATTCAAAAGCGTTTGTTGATAACACGAATATTCGAGTTAAAATTCATTTCATTTTCGGTCAAGGCATAACCAGATTATCAAATAAATAACAAATATTTTTATAAATGTTATAAAAATATTTATGAAATACTATCAAGTAAATACTCATTTTTATCAGAAAAACGATTTGAAACGCAATGGCGGAAGTTTCGTATTTTAAATAATCTGTTAAGTTGCCTAAACGAGTCTCAAACTGTTATATTACAAAAGTTACACTTTTGGTCCCTAAGGAAACATTTACAAATTAACCCCAAACTTATTGAGACTTGTCACATTTATTTATAACTTTTAATATATATATATATATATATATATATATATATATAAGTTATATATATTTTTTCATTTGATACTTATAAATGCACACACAATTCTCTCTCACTATAACAATTTTCCGGCGGGGTTTTTCGGCGCCCCCATATTATCCGGCGACCTCCGGCCGCCGCCATCTTTTCCGGCCACTTTTTTCAGGCCAAACTCCGACGAACCCAAAAGTTATAAAATATATAGATCTACCCGATCTACTACCTCACTCGCCGCCACGCGCCATATCCACCACAACCAACACCACTGCCGCTGCCATCTATGTCCATCATCACCACCGATCCATCCCCACCCCACTCGACATCACCACTTCGTCATCTCCCACCTCCATGCCATCCCGCTGCCACCACTTTGATCCACTGCCACTGCCACCCACGACAACCACCACCATCACCACGTTACCCTCACCTCCACCTCGTCACAGCCGCACCACCATAGGGTGCGTTTGTTTTGTGGTTTATAACACCGAATAGGGTGCGTTTGATGTTATAAAAACCGAGTAGGGCGCGTTTGGATTGGCTGCGAAACAGCCAATGGTGCGTTTGGTTGACTGTTTAACACCACAAGGGT
>BQNB010153364.1:5248-15652 GCA_026074375.1 Tanacetum coccineum
AAAGGACCACAAGGCAGACCCAAGCCTGAAAAGGCTTGGGTCCCTAAGAGAAACTAATTTCTCTTTTTCATGTGCAGGAAGGATTGGACCAAGGTTCAATTTCTTAGTGGTTCATATTGGTATGATAAATCCATAGCTACATTTAAGGGGAGGATTAAATGTATAGTTTTCCATCTAGTAATACTAGTTAGTAGAATTAATTATGATAGGTTATATACATTCTAGTAGTTATTAGAATATGATAGATCTAGTAGCATAGCTTTTTGGAATAGTTTTGTAGTATGTTTTTTGTGTGGCTTAACATGTTCAGGATATACTTGGATTGCAAGACGGAATGAAGCATGGATTAAAGTCGAACTGAAGTTGTGCAAAAGTTAATTCTGGTATTGTCAATATTAATTCTGGTAGTTTACTAATTTATCCTAGTAAGCTTATTGTTAGTTCTGACAATATAATGTTAATACTGGTTGACCAGACTTAAGTCTGGTAGGCCAATATTAATACTGGTAACTAGTCGTTAGTACTGTTTAGTCTAACAACTTTGACTTTTCTATAAATATAACCGTTAGAGCAAATTGCGGGTATTTAAGCGGATAATGATACCAATTGGATAATTACAGTTTTACCTCACCTACAATAGTTTTCTTTATTAAAAAGCGACTATTTTCTCGAAGGGCCAATTGGAATTCATTTTTTTCGCATAAAAAGTCAATTAGCAGATACAATCAGTACTAAGTTACCTACACGAGTCAAACCCAGTTTATAATAACCAAAAATCACAGCCTCTTTACTACAATTTCAAAGAATGGCTTCAATGAAATACTGCGACAAGCATAACCAAGTGGGATTCTTAAAGAAACCTAAAGAAAGTACATGGTTTGCAAAGATAGTAGATTTTTTTAAAAGGTTCGACAATCAGGTATGCCTTGACCCACAATCCCACTATCCATGACTCCCTGGTCAAACAGTTTTGGCAGACTGCAACTGCCACAACTTTTGCTGATGGGACTCTAGAACTAAGAGCAACCATAGATACTCTTGAGTATACAATCACTGAGGCATCTGTTCGAAGTAAGCTTTAATTAGCAGATGCTTTAGGGATTTCCATGTTGCTAAATAATGATATTTTTGAGGGGATGGGTAATATGGGGTATCCAACTAATGGTACTTTTACATTTTAGAAAAGTCATTTTACACCCCAATGGAGATTTTTAGTCCATCATATTTTACACTGTATGAGTCCTAAAAGTGGTGGATAGGATCAATTTGGTAGCAATATTGCGACTCCTTTGATTTGTCTTTCTACATGCAGGGTTTATAACTTTTCAAAATTAATCTTTAATGGAATGGTGGCAAACTTGAAAAGTAAAACTAAGTTTTTGATGTACTCTTAATTTCTACAAATGATTTTGGAAATACAAACTGAGAGTAAACACCCTTATTTGGCTATTGTATCGACTAAAAAGATTTTTGGGAACATGAAAAGGGGTTTTAGAGGGGTACCAACACCTTTGTTGCCTGCAATGTTGCCAGTTGTTGCTGTGGATCAGAGTGCAAGACACGCAGATCAAGTTGTGACTCAACCATCACCTTCTGAACCATTACCATTTTCATCTCCGCCACCTGTAATATCTGCAACCACTGAGTCTGAACGTACACCTGTAGCTGAATCAACAACTCACCCTAACTTACTTTCACCTGAACCTGACAATGAACCCATTGAGCATACCTTTGAGCAACTATCATCTGAACACCAACCACTTTCACCTAGACAGGAAACTGAAATTCCATAATCTCAGGATCCTACTCACCCTCATGTGGCAGAAGACATAACTATGACAGTGGATGACCTGCTTCAATTGGTTCCCAGGTTAATAACAAAGGTTGATAGTTTGGAGAAAGAACTAAAGCAGACTAAGCTGACCATGGGAAAAGCAATTGTGAAATTGGTGAAGAAGGTAAAGAAGATGTAAGCTGTTCTCAAAAGGAGACATGTGGTTCTAACTGATTTAGATGATGAGGATGCTGAAAATTCTTCCAAACAGGGGAGGAATTTATAAGAGGAAGGTTTGGATGAAATGGTTAGGTCTATTATAAAGGATAAATCAGAGGATTTTGAGACTCCCACACAAGGCAAAACTTCAGGGGAGGCAAATATTAGTCCTGGAGGATTAGAAGCAGCTGAAACTCTAGCTAAAGTCCTTACTCAAAGAACCAAGACCTACACAAGGAAAGTTAAGACTAGATTGAGGAGGAAATTAGATGCTGATGAAGTTAGTACTGGTGAAGGAATTAATACTGGTTTCACAGATGTTAATACTGCCTTTGAAGAAATTAAGTCTGGAGATGATGAAGTTAATTCTGGTGATGAAAGCATAATTCCCTCTCCAAAGAAAGGTCAAAGAGAAGGAAAGGCAGTGCTTAAAGAAAAATCTCAGTCTAAAAGGACAAAGAAACAGATCAGAGAAGAGCAAGCTAGTTTGGCAAAAATAGTAAGACTGCAAGCTCAAGAGGAGGCTGAAAATGCAAGAAAAGCTTAACTGCAAAGACAGGATGCATTGATTGCAAAGAGAGTGCAGGATGAGTTAGAACTGTCTAAAACTCAAAAGAATAGGATGGCTCAAGTACAAGAAGCTGCAAAGTACTATACAGAAGAAGATTGGGATTCAGTAAGAGCCAAGCTGGAAGCAAATAGAGATCTGTCCAGCAAAGTGTTATCAATTGATTTCTCTAGTGATGATTTTGCTAAGAAGATGGTGGAGTTAATCAATGAGAAGAAGAGGTTGTACAAAGAACAGAGAGAGAGAGAGAGATAGAAGAATATCAAACATGACTCACGCTGAGTCAAAGGGAGTACATGATTGTGTAGTACTTAAAAAGCTAAGGTACTGAACTGGAAATTAGGTCAGCAGAAGAAGTTGAACCTTGATGAGCTGAAGGAACGAGTTGATAAGTGTGTAGAGAAGGTGAAAAGTTTATTCTAGAACTTAGAGTTTGAAGATCAAGTTGAATGAGGAAAAGGTATAAATCTACAAGCAGAGGTGTTTTAAGAAACAAAGATTATATGTTCCTGATGTTACTAAAAGATGAGTATGTAGAGAGAAGAGGATTTAAGTTCAATCAGCAATTTTGAGATACAATATAAGTGAAAACTTTGGCAAGGGAAAGGATTGAAGAAGAACCAAGTCTGAATCTGCAAGGTTTGATATTGAGTGCGGATGTAGAAGCTTAATGGATGAAAGAGTGGGAGAACCTTCTTCAAAGGAGTTTCAAATGGTTTGAATCCACAGTGGGGACGGCACCTGCAAAAATTGTTAAGTGGCAAATTCTTAAGACTGGTAAGAAAGGAGCTTATCAAATCATCAGGGAAGACCACACAGATGTAGTATATGTGAATTTTACAGGTTTATTAAATGATCTTACAAGAGATGATCTTAAGGAGTTGTACGGACTGATGATGTTGAAGTATGGAGATAGCAGGCCAGAAGAAGAGTATGAAAGAGTTTTATGGGGGGATTTAAAGACTATGTTTGATCCACCATCTACATAGGATGATGTTTGGAGTTTAACACATGAACAAAAGATACTCAGTTGGAGATATTTCCATAGTTGTGTTGTTCATTGTTTAACTTTGGAGGCTGCACACATTTATATGATGACTGAAGTCAAGTATCCATTACCATCTAGAGTTTGTCAAGCTATGCTTGAAAAGAGACTTATAGGAGATAGAAAAGATGAGGTGTGCTGTCAACTTTTGAAGTTAATTGAAAGACAAGCTCAACAGTAATAATCTTGGTGTATGTTTGAAAGAATTTTCAGTGCTTTGGTATATGGATTGGAGAGTCATGTTGTGAAATGGAGTTGAGAAAGAAAGAATAAACACTTGGTGGAGGTGCTTTGCACTAACACAACAAATGGTGTTCAGTTCACCCATGCCAACCAGCTTTAAGAATGACTTGACCACAGGGGTACGACTTGTGGAAAAGTATTTCTCAAATCCATGTTTATAGGGTTAACAGCTTGCCAATAAGCTGTATGGTTATCAACTCACCATATCTGTGTTTGTAAAGAGTTGGCTAGCCCACAAGATTATGGCTTTATGGTTAAAGGCAGTGGAAAATCCCATTTATATGGTTGACTGTTTATCAAAAAATGGATGGTACCTCAACCTTACTTACATGATTCACGTTCAAAAGTTGAAACTAGAGTTACTAGTCTCCAGGGTGATGCCATGATTCCACCAAAGGATTAGCTAGCCCAAGAGCAAACGGTTACTTGGTAAAGGCTTCATCAAATCTGTTGATAGCTGATGATTTGCTAAAAATCATATGGTAATTTCAATTAACTCCTTGTTTCACGTACTTAGAGTTTGAAATAGGTTATCAATGTACATGGTTTATAACATACACTGGACTCTATAGTATATGGGCTAATGTAAAGAGACATCAATCCATTTAAATTTTCAATGATTTCCTCTCTTAGGGAGTTAACACACCTGGAAGTGATGAGAATAGACTGAAACTTTATGATCTGATGTACATATAGTCAATGTTGCTGCTTATCTGTTGCTAAAATGATTGTATGTTGCTGAAGAGATAGTACATGTAGCTGTGAAGTGTTGGTCAAGATGTTTAAAATATTAGATGCTGCAAATATCAAGTAGTGATGATTTAAAGAGTTGCTGATAGAAATTAAGAATACTCGCTTTATACAAGACGACTCATCATGTTGCAGTTCAAGAATACTCCAAAGATAATGCCTATACATCTTCAGGCAGCTATAATGAAGATATCAAAGAAACTGACGTCATAAGTGAAGATCAAGTTAGGGGGGATTGTTTAGGAATATTGTAAACAGAACTTAAATTGGTAGTGATAGAGTTAAGTCTGGTAGTCATAGTTAGTCTGCCAGTACTAAGTTAGGTCTTGGCTTAGTACTATAGTTAGTATTGGTGTTGTTAGTTAAAGTCATTTATGTATCATGATAAGTTTAATCTGAGAGATATCTTAGGAAAGGATATTGATTATTCCTTTCACACGTTTGTAAAGCCCGTATTAGGGTTGCCTTGGTGTATAAAAGGAACCCTACTAGGCATAATGTTTTAAAAAAAAATATATAACCCTAATAGAATTCAATTAGCGAATAGAAACAGTATTCCATTGTGTTCTTCTTAGTACTGTGTTAAGAAGCGATTACATTTAGTATTCGCTCATAGTAATTGTCTATACAATCATATAGTTGATTTGGATTTATTCAAGTTAGCTATTGTCTTACAAAAGGCTAAACAAATCCAAGACTTTGGACCTACAATTTTCACTTAAAATCCAGATTCAATCATACTTAATGGATTTAAAAAGGCTAATTATCAGAAACACATAGATTCTAACCAAAATGTGTCTTAAAACTTGTGTTAGATAGCAATTTTAAAATTGATTATCTTTGAAATCTAATCAAGTTATAATTAGATTAATTCAACTAAGCCAATTTAAGTTCACTCTTTCAAATAGATATCTTTCTAAATATGTTACATGCATTAAGTGCCAATACAGGGTCTCTATATATAGTGTTTATATAAACTTGGTTATATATAAACTGTATTGACTCTTTCTTAGCAGAATCATGAGTATCACTAAAGAACAACAACAAGCTTTGGACAATGCTCTTGTTCCAAGGGAACAACGTCTTACGATTGGCAGTTGCAACTACAGATTAAGTACCACATTCAAGCCAAAGGAACCCACCTTTCAAGTTGCTTTGGATGTTCTCACTCTCACTCCTTTTTATCCAGCCTTCTTGATCACAGCAAGTATCCTTGCCGTCTACATGCAGAAATTCTGGGCTATAGTTACCTATCAAAAGCATCACATCAGATTCAAGATGAACAAGAAGAGTTATTCCTTTGATATGGAAACTTTTAGAAACATGCTTTTGATTTGTCCAAAACTTCCTGGACATAAGTTTATGGATCCTCTATTTAAAGAGGAAATACTAAACTTCATTAGAGAACTTGGCTACCCTGGCAAGATCAAATTACTCTCTGATGTCAAAGTTGATGCGTTACCTCAACCTTAGAGAACTTTTGGAACCATCATCAACAACTGTCTCAGTGGTAAAGTAACCGGAATTGACACACTTTGTCTTTCTAGGGCTCGGATACTTTGGGGATTGTATCACCAGGAGAAAGTTGACTATGTTTACCTTCTTTGGGAAGACCTAGTTTTTCAAATCGAAAAAAAGGAGTCAAGAAAGAACAAATACATGTTTTACCCAAGATTCACAAAAGTTATCATCAATCACTTCATGTCACAAGACCAATCCATTCCAAGAAGAAACAAAGTAGACTGGCACATGGCTAATGATGATCCGATTCTCATAACTATGAGATTCATTCCTCAGCATGAAGTTGTTCAAAGATACGGTGCCATTATTCCAGACTATCTAATCAATCCAGCAATGAAAGAATCTAAAGCGTAAAAGACTTACCATGATCTTGCTATTGGAAAGGTGCAACCAAAACCGAAATATGTACGTCGATCTTCCAGGAAAAAGTCTGATGCAGCACCCAAGCCTTCCTCCAATAAAAGAGTCAAAGCAATGGCTAAGGTTGCAAAGTCTGGAAAGAAAAAGCAACCAGCTCTTGGATTGGAAACTCTCCCAGACATAGCATTGACTGAGGCTGAACAAATGAAACTGGCCATTGAAAGAAGCAAAACACAACTTCACATCTCTCAACCCAGCGGTTCTGGTGCACATGAAGGAACTGGTGTTACACCAGGGGTTCCCGATGTACCGACTTATGAATCTGATGATGAGCAAATCTCTTGGAAGTCTAGTGATGAAGAAGATGATGATGATGAAGCAAATGTAGGCAAAGACGAAGATGATGATGATCATGATGACGATGATGAACAGACTGAATCTGACAATGATGGTGATGACTTTGTTCATCCCAAGTTCTCAACTCATAATGAAGAAGAAGAAAGCTTTGATCCTAGAGTTCAAACACCTTCACATGTTGAATCTACTGATGATGAAGATGATGATGAAGAAGTTCAAGGTGTGAACATTGAGGGTGAAGCGATGGATGAAGAAGCAAACAATGAAGAGGATGAAGGGAATGAATTATACAGGGATCTGAACGTCAATCTAGAAGGACGAGATGTTGAAATGACGGATGATCAACCGACTAATGTTCAAACTACTCAAGTAACAGAAGACACTCATGTGATCATTACTCTAGTCATTCCTGAAGGCCAACAACAGAGTTCTTCTGTGTCATCTGGCTTCGTTTCTAACATGCTCAACCCTAGACCAGATACAGGTATTGACTCAATATTTAACACTGAGGCAGCTTCACTGGTAGATGTTCCGGTCACAACTATTGCTGAGCTACCTCTTATGTTTGCAACAACTCTTCCTCTACCACCCACTCCTCTCATCACACATATGCAACAAACACCATTTCCCATACTAACAACAGCTCCAAGTACTTCTCTTCAAGACCTTCTAAACTTTGGCTCTTTATTCGGGTTTGACCAAAGACTTAAAACTCTAGAAACCGAATTCTCTGAGTTTAAGCAAACGAACCAATTTGCTGAAACAGTTTCATCCATTCCTGGCATTGTTGATGCGTACCTTGCCAACAAGATGCATGAAGCCGTTAAAACTGATGTTCAGTTACAATCCGAAAGACTCAGAGATGAAACTCAAGCTGAAAACGAAGACTTTCTTAATAAACTTGATGACAACATAAAGAAAATAATCAAGAACCAAGTCAAAGAATAGAAAACTATCAGCTATCAACAGATTTGATTACTCTTTATCAGGAACTGTTTAATCCTAGACTAGCCAACTCTTCACTATGAAGCACAGTGTGAGTTATGAACCATTACAATTTTTGGGTTAATTGTTAAACATAAATGGATTTGAGAAGTCTTTACCATAAGCCGTTTGCTTATGGACAAGCCAATTCTTATGTCTGTTAAACATTGTGAACTGATGACCATTTGTTGTGTGGTTTTGAAACCAACATTCAAAGATCGTTCTTACTTCCATCTTGGCCTCCAAACTCATCAATCTGTTGCTCAATAAACTTAGCCAAATCAAAATACAGTATCTTATCAGATACAGTTGTCCAATCTTAGATCCATCATCCTCTCAAGTTTTGTGTTTCTTCAGTAAGAGGATATTTCTCTCTGCTATATATTGATCTAAGTACCATATTCTAGGTCTAGGACATGAACTCTATAGTTTTCCATAGAATATTCTAGCTATGAAGCTTCCACTCTTTCTGATTATTCCAGGAGTTCATATTTACCTTTGACTCAAACTTAATCCCTCAAAAATCACCCTAAACGACAGTAGATCTATTCCCTTCTGGAGGTGTTGTTTCAAACCTTTTCTATTTACTTGACTTTGTATCTTAACCAGATCCATCTATTTAAAAATTCAATCATCTCAAAAAGTGTCTGGATCCATCTTGAACTTCCATCAGCTCTAAAAACTCTGTAGTAAATCAACTCTCTTCCAAAATGACCATAATCATAAAATTTTGAGCCAAGTTGATGATGGATTACTAGTGATGTAATCTCATAATCAATCTTTTCTTCTTCTTTAGGAACTATCTTTAGAAAGGTTCTTAGTTGATTCTCCTTTCATGGATCAAGAATCAGTCTTTTGCCTTTTAGACCTCTTTGGAGCTTTCATCTTAAGTCTCCTTCCTGATCTTTTCCTGATATTCTCCTTTGGTTCTTCAATTTTAACTTTAACATTAGTACTTTCAGGTTTTTTAGAAACCCCTTCTTTATCCATACCAGCTGCTTTCTTGTTTATCTTTTCAATCGATTTTTCATCTTTAGCAAAACTAATTGGAATGAAATTTTCATTTGCCCTTTTTACCTTTTCATACATTACTTGCATTTCTTCAAACTTCTTTTTGTTCAGCTGAGTATGTTTGTATCTACCTACATACTTTAAGTATGTCATCATTTGGTTTCTTAGCTGATTTCTTGTAGGAAGCTTGTTTCTGATAGCCTTAGATCTTTGTTGAGCAAGAAAATCTTCTTTGTGCAGTAATGGTATCATGAAGGAAACTTGGGCTCTTGCTCAATGTTTGATGTAGTTGAAACTTTTTCTCTCGCTGTCTTCTTGAAGCTTCTCAGCAAGAATCTTGTCTGCATTAAGTCTTGCTCAATAAAGTCATACTTATTGGTGAATGCAACTTTAGTAGCTTCTTCTTCAGCCAATTCTTCTTCTCCTCTTCTGCTTCTCATTCCTCTTGAACCTTTCTGGCTATCTCTTCATCATTAGCAAGCATTTTAAACTTCTTTTCAACTTCATTTACACCTTCTGATTCAGCATCTGATTCAGCATCTGATTCAGCATCTGATTCAGCTTTTTTACTCAAGAACTTTCTTGCCTTTGTCTTTAGGATCAATCTTTGGAAGTGGCTTCAAAGTTAAGATTGACCTTTCAGTTGTAGTTCTTGGTCTATCAGTATCTTTAATCTTAAATCCTTTTTGCTTAGTCTTATTTTGGCTCATGGTAACCAGAAATTGAGCAATAGTTTCATCATCTCTGAAAACAGTTGTAGGAGCAGCACTTTCATCTGAATTTCCATCTTTTGGCTTAGCAGTACCTTCATTTGGCTCAGTAGTACCTTCATTTGGCTTGTCGGTACTAACTTTTAGCTTGTCGATACTAACTTTTGTTTCTTCATTGTCCTTCACTATCCCCTCATCATGAGCATCCTCAGTCTCTATGTAATCCATTGCATCATCAAGATCATCAAAAGCTAGATCTTTATGCACTGTTGGTTCAGATTTGGCAGGTTTCCTCCCCTGTTTGGATACAGACTCCTTCTGCATCAACTTTTTCTTCAAGGACTTCTTCCTTGCCAATCTTTTCTTTATGGAGACACTCTTGATCCAAGCATTATGGTGTGATATCCAGGTTTAGCCTTCTTCTTTAGCTGTTTGATCTTTTGTAATTTGAACTGCATCAATTCCTCTTGCATTGCTTCAACCCAGCTTTCATCTTGTAAGGCTTGTGATATATTCTTGGGTTCTTCTTAGGAGAGAAAGCAAGCTAACAAACAGTTCTGAGGATCCTTATGATTTGTTCTATTATGTTTGCAGATGTAGCTCAGCAATGCTTGTTGTATTGAAGAATCCTTTTGAATCTTTCCTCTTGTTTGAACTGCTGACTTAGGATCTCCTAGAATTTGAGCTTTTGGATGATTCTTATGAATTATGAGTGTGGGAATAGGACTGACATTTATGGTGCCATCCATATTGTTGAAATCAGCCACTGCACCCACATTCTCATCATCATAGGCTCCATTAAATATGCCATTACTTGAAAATGCATCAAAATTATCTTCTAAGTCAGGCATATTTGGATCAA
>BQNB010153365.1:0-12162 GCA_026074375.1 Tanacetum coccineum
TAATCCCAACAAAATACCTACAACCCATACCAAACCAACCCATACGACACATATGACTCACAACACGGTGTTGGCAGTTCGTCATCAAACCCAAATACGAACCAACCTTTGTCTCCAGTTTGCCCGTTTAATATTGATGAAATGTCAATGTACACCCCTGAATGGTCTCCGTCTCCATCTATGCCTACCGTTCGTGAGGACTCTCCAGTGGAAGAAGTCCCGACCCCAAAGAAGAAGACGACTAAAAGAAGCCAATTGAAGAAGGTTGTTCAAAATGACGAGGATAAACAATTATTATTCATTTAGTGACCTGAGTAATGTTCAAGGATAACTGATTATGAGTTTATATACGCTATAAAATATATAATATAATACCATAAGAGCAATTAAGAAAATTCCCTAAGGAAAATTCACTCTTAAAAGATATATATATATATATATATATATATATATATATAATATAATACGTATATTTAACCGGGAAGTATGATCACCCGGGTCGTTTCCCCAACGACTTGTGAAATTGAACCTTGGCTTTATTTGGATTATGATTTGAATGAGAGAAAGATATTATCTTTACTGTATCTATTATAATAAATAAAAGAACAATCAATTTAAAAAGCATTAAACACATATAACTAATTAATTGAGAACAAATAAAAGTGACAAATACAGCAAATATACTAAATTAACTCCTAAAAAATGAAAAACTAAATTCTAAACTAAATTAGGACACAAAAGAAAATTTTAAGAAAAGAAATACATTTTTTTGATTATTTTTAGAATTTATTATGAATTAAAAATATTTTATCTAATTAAATTCCTAAAAAATAGCAAATTAAGTCCTAAAAAATAGTAAATGATTTTTAAAACTTAGAAAAAATCTAAATAACATAAAAACTCAGAAAACTTTTTTAAATATTAAAGTTCCTATTTTTAAACTTAAAATTAAAAGCTCAAAAATGAAAATTAAAATCTAAAAGGTGTAAAAATGATTTTACTGAATGTAAACCTAAATCTATTTTTTTATAAACTAAAAACTATTTTTTTGAATTTTTATAAAACTTTTTTCTATTTTTTATGAATTTTCTAAAATTAAAAATTTCAAAAAATAATAAAAAATAATCTACTTAATGAAAAATTACCAAAAAATCAGGAAAAGTCTAACTAGTAACAAAGAAGATAAGAAAAATAGAACCAAGACCCCAGCTTATCTAATAAGCTGGGAAAATAAGCAAATAGGCTACGGCTTATATTTAAGAGAAAGAAAAGAAAACGTGTATAAAACAAATGTGCATCAATAGCTCAACGGATGAGCTATTGTAGCACACTTGGTAAAACGTATGGTCTATAAGAGAGAGGTCTTGGGTTTGAGGTTGACAGACACCCCTTTTTGTTATTTTTTTATTTTTTACTTTTTGCAAAAACTAAGAGCTAGAACTTATTAATGACTTATTTTTAAGCAACTTTAATGAAAGAAACATAAGCTAAAAACCAAAATTGAGCTCACAAAGAGCTTATGAAAGCTGCTGAATCAGAAAGTGGGCTTTTGGCTTATTTTTTCTTGTTTGGACATATAAGCTTGCACATGCTTCATTTTAAGTTCAAATTTCAAACTAAAAACTGTTCCTAAAGGCTTATGATGTGTAAGATCTAAAAATGACAAGCTAACTTAACCATTATCTCTAAAAGCTAACTGAATTTGAAGATTAAAGTAGAAAACTCAGGAACTAGTTCAAAAGGCTTAAAAATCTAATAAGCTAAAAAGTTAAATAAGCTATAAGATAACCTAAGCTTTTGTAAACCAAGCTACCTACATATAAGCAATGAAAACAAATCATAAAATCAAGTACTATAAGCTAAAATTCCTAATTAAGAAGCTAAAATCTAGACACTACTATTTTTGGTCTTTTTGAGGATTTTATTGATTTTTAAAAGCTAAATTACCCTAATGCTTAAGCTAGAAATTGAAAACTTAGACTCAATCTATATTAAGCTACATAAAAACTATAAGCTACTTGAATTATTTAGGCTAATACTAACTTAGGCTAGCTAAAATGCAAGTTCAAAGGGAAATCAGTAGGAACAGCCTATGTTCCTGCTGATGCACTTGACTTAAAAGAGCAAAACAAAAATGTAGGTAACCTTTTGGTTACCACAACACTTAACACACTCACTATGATTGTATAAACTTAAAACAAGCAATATCTAAGCCTTGGAAGGCTTAGATCAAATTTTTACATGCAACAAGAAAGGGTAAAAGTACCCTGGTGCTGACACACAAAAAATAAGCTCAAACTTTTTCAATTTTAAAAACTAACTTGTGAAAACTCTTTTCCTAATGATTTTAAATGAAATCAAAGCTGTCTCAAATGATTTGCACAAAAACCTTTGACTTTTTGAGGTCAAAACAACTAATGCCAAACACCCCTTAACATAAGACAAATTATGATTAAGCTATTGAATTTAAGATCTAATGAACTAAACTTAAGTACCAGATGCTAATTAGCTACTAACTAACCTAATAAACATAAATCATCAACCATTTAAGCTAAATCTAGAATCTAAGCTTATGCTAACTAATTTTTTTTGGTTTTTATAGATTTTAAGACAAATTAAGCTATAACAAGATCTATATTATAAAAAACTAACACAGATGATCAAACACACTTAATAAGCTAGAATAAAAGTAAATAAGCACTAATAAGCAAACATATTAAGCAATTAAGCAGTTTACACTAATAAGCACTTATTTAACTAGGAATTAAAGGACAAAAAGAAGTTAAATGAAAACTAACCTTCAGCTTCAGCTAAACAGAAGCTATGGCTCAATTGAGCTTAATCAACAGCTCTGGCTTATTAGAAATAAGCCAGTATAAGTCCTTGAGAGTCCTTCCACAATTGACTCCCCTTCCATTAGCTAAAATCCAATTAAGCAAAGGTGATAAGGTTATTAGCTGATTTTAAGAGTTAAGGTATGATTAAGGTAAGATTTGAGCTCAATTATTAGCTTAGAGACTAATAAGAGCTTATTCAGTAGCTTATGATATTTAGCTTAGCATTTAATAGGAAAAGTGAGAGCTTATGAAAACAAAGAGCTTATGAGAGACTATTTAAAAACTGAATTTCATTAACATAAAACTTGATTACAATGCTTAAAAGGAAGAATTACAAAGTTTAAAGGAAATTTAAGCTAAAAATTGAAAATTAAGCTAAAACTAAAAGCTACGCACTACTACTCGTGTGTGTATGATAGTGAGGCTATTTATAGCCTAAAACTAAACATTCTAGGCCTTCCTTGCTGCCCACGCTCCTTTCAATCATCACCATCCATTCCTTCAATCATTAGGTAGTGAATTTGAGCCGTTGGATCTCTCCTTGGGATCACACGGATTGCCAGCGTGGCAATCCGTGGTTAAGCACTTGTGCTTTCTCTCTGAGTACTTGTAGTGTGAGTGATAATAGAGTAAAAACCCGTCACTCCTTGTGCTTTCTTCATAGCCACGTGGCACCTTTGCTTTAGTGAACCAATAGGAGCTCTTAAGATTATTGATTTGACCCTGCCATCATGATACGGACCACTTGAATTGTCTTCCGTACCCTTTAATTTTGAAAAGCCTTTTGATTTTGACCCATGGTGAAAATGTGGAAGACGTTGGAATAGTGCTCCATGGTTTTGGGCGCACTTTTTAACTAAAATGGTTAAATTCAGTTTTAAACTGGGCTTATTTCATCAACTAGTCACTAACATCACTTGTTATATAAAAGTTCTATTGTAAACAACTTTGTAAAAACAGAAATGGTCCCTGTGGTTTTAATAAAATGGTAATGGGCTAGGGTTTGGGCTTATGTCTTGGGCTTTTTGGATTCGGGTAAGGTATTTCAAAAATATTTTAACCATTCTTAACTCGAATCCGAATTATCATCAAATCTCAATTCACGACTTCTTCGAGGAATTTACGACCCGTGTATTAATTACTTTCCTAAGTGATTAATTACTTACGGTATCTTGGTTAGTGAAAGTTTGCACTATAGAGATATATACTATACTAACACACGGAAACCAACACCCCTGAATGGTCTCCATCTCCATCTATGCCTACCGTTCGTGAGGACTCTCCCGTGGAAGAAGTCCCGACCCCAAAGAAGAAGACGACTAAAAGAAGCCAATTGAAGAAGGTTGTTCAAAATGACGAGGATAAACAATTATTATTCATTTAGTGACCTGAGTAATGTTCAAGGATAACTCATACTTTAGATATTTTCTATTCAAATCCTAAGTGAAAGATCATTGGGCACTGAATTGGCCCAACAATCTCCCCTTATTTGGATATAAATATAGCCTAAGTGTTTTTCAGTGTAAGTGAGTAAATACGGCTTCTTCTTACACTGAATAAAAGCATATAAAGGATACTGATAACATAAAGTACATCATTCATTCATTAGTTACATAGTCCTAACATCTATTACAAAACTTTAAAAAACATAAAGATAAGTGACTACACATCAGTGTATCCTAAGCTCTCCAACTTCACCCTCTTGCTCAGGATCTTATCTTTGTCAGGCCTTTCATTGATCATCTTACTCATCAGCATGTTGAACCTTAGGTTTGCATCAGACTTAACATTTAAGGCCATAACTTTGTACCCCAACAATGTTTCAGCCTCAACTTTGTATACATCATTGACCCTCTAAAATGCTCTTCTCCAAAGGCATCTATGAAGAACAACCCATGCTCAGGTTCTTCAATCACCAAGTTGTTGACAAACGTAACTCCTTCAGGAAACACTTTGTGGCAGTGATGGCAAGCAATGTATGTCTCAGGCTCTAACTCCATTGCTTTCCTCTTTTTCCTTAGAAGAGATGGATCTTGTTCAGGAAGAGGAAGAGTTTGATTAGGTCCTAGCTCTTCAGGGATTTTCTTTAGTCTTTCATACTTATTCCACAGAGAAGTCATCTTATCCTTGACACATTTATTCCTCTTTGTAGGAATGATACCATTCAGTTTACCCCATTCTGATAACCCAAAGTCACTGAACTTGAACTATCTGTGAACATAAAAGTTTCTTGGATCATTATTCCTATAGACAGTCACTGCGACTGGTTTTGTGTTTGGGTAAATGAAAATATTCGTGATCCTTTCATGTTTGAATCGGTTGTTGAGAGTCCACACATACTGAACATATCCTTTCTTCCTTAGTTCAGCTCTCTGCTTAAGCTTCTCAGTGTGAGTTTTTGTAAGGACTTTGAATTCTGCATCCTGATGCTTTATGAAGTCCTTGGCCCTTTTTATCTGTACTTTAGTTTCATGAAATACTTCAGCAACAACTTTCATTATTTCATGTTTGCTCAATTCATCTTCTTTTTCAGCTTGCTCCATTTGCTCTTTCTTATCCAGATAAGCCTGAAGTTGAGCATTCAGAATCTGAACAATCTTCCCATAAATTTCTAAATCAATCAACACTGGACCATTAGGATTCACCCTTACTTCCCTTGATGCCTTAACAAGATTTGGTGGTGGAAAATAATCTTCAATGGCCACGGCTTTGCCTTTATCGACTCTTAGAGTGATTTGTGAAGATCCACCTTCTTTAGTGATTGGCTGAGCTATTAATGCAGTGACTTGTGCTTCAGGAGTGCTTGATGTTTTAGGATATGGGGTTGGTGGGATGACAGTCTGAATTGGTTCGGGTTGATTGACCCGAGGTTCTTCTTCAGTAACCTTCTGTTTGTTATGCTCCTCAGTGACCATGTCAGCTTGCTCCCCCTCAGAGTGAGAAGGAGTTTCTTTCTTATCAGGAGTTGATTGAGGAACAAATAGTCTTATTGATGCAGTGTGTGCTGAACTCTCCCCCTCAACATTCGCATAAACTCTAGTGATGGCAAGTGTTGCCCAAGCACACTTTCTAAGGGAGCAGAGAATGCTTGTCCTTTGAAGGCACAAAAGATTTTAGTGACCATGGCCTTGATGTCAGCAGTGTCAGTTTTAAGGGTGGCCATGTCAGACTGAAGGGTTGCCTGAGTGTTCTTAATCCTGGTCATTCTAGGACCAACACTCCAGGCCAGTAAAGTAGAAGACTCAACCCACGTTGCTAGATGATCATTCTAAGCTATGACTACTGCATGAAGAGATTCAATGGTAGACTTGATGCTTGAAAAATCTAAGTCCTTGACTAAGGTGAGGAGCTCGATGAGGTTTGAGAAATTCTTGGTATATGCCTCAGCAGCATCAAGTACTTTCTTGTTCAGTGTAGGATCCTCTTTCACAGCATTTTGAACTTCCTGAAGGTTGGTAAGGATCATATTGATGCCTTCAACATGTTGACCTTTGTCTCTTGTCAGGATTTGCTTAAAATTTCTTAGGTGTACATCAGTGTTGGAGGCAGCTCTGAAGGTTGTTTCATGAAAGTCTTCAACTTCCCATTTCAAATCAGCATAGGAGGAAGCAGCTTCCTCATGCTTTGCCTATTTATCTTCAGCAACCTGAGCATACAGTACTTCTGAAAAACCTTGAAGAGTCATAGCTAAAACCCTTTTAGTGACAAGTGTCACACCCTGACATAGGCGGAAACACGGGTATGCGATGAAGAATGATCAATCATAATACAAGATACAAAATAAAGAAAACTAAAATGCTTTAATGAAAAGTGTCATGATGATCTCCCAACTCAAGTACAAACTTGAGTGAAGTGAAGTCCCAACAAGAACACATCAAATAGTCGCCAATTATTACAACCAAAAGCCCACACAGGGGTCCATACTAGTCTTAAACCAAAACCTCAAAGTACTAAGTCACAACAAACACCCAATGCAAGACCACTCAATACATGATCCATACTGGATACTCTTAAAGTCTGCTAGCTCGCATCACAACCTTACTGATCATTAACTTCACCTAAAAATGATACTTGAAAAGGTCAACAAAAATGTTGGTGAGCTTGTAGGTTTGAAGAAAACCCAGTCGCTGTGCCAATATTTCAAACAGTTGGACAATTGTGCAATATAACAGTGAATATATGCAAAACATTCTAATACCATGACTTAGCATCCCCGCTAATCATACACCATGACATAGCATCCCCGTGCTAGTCATCACAACAACATATACCCATGCTCTTGGAGTCGCAACTCCGAGGTCACCCGCACCTAAAGCCTACCAGCTGAAGCATTTACTTAGGGCAAGACCATCACAAACATAGCAAATCCATGCTAATCACACACATTGCCATGCACCTCAATGCACGCAAGTACAAACAAACCACATAATATTCACATAGCAGTCATAAGCACATAACATTGTCCCAAAAACAAAACCACATTTCGCACAGTTCAGAAAATCAGTTCAAAACACATTTGAGTATCATTTTCCCCCAACGGAAAAGATTTAAAAAGTGGGGCTACGAGAACTCACCTCAAGCAAAGGTGTCTAGCAGCAAACTCAATATCACACAAGCAAATGCAACGACGTCCGAACACGACCTAGTCCAATTAATGTTCCACTTAGACTTTTATTACCAAAACAGTTTTCAGACTTGATGCATAGAGGTTAGATGCGCGTTGTACGGTCATCCTTAACGTTTTCAGTGGTGTGATGGTTGACGACTTAGATCAAAATAACATACTTCAATTCATACTTTAGTACAATACACTCATACTATTTACGTAAAATAGATAAGTAATATAAGATACTAAATAATAGTCATTCAAAATATACTTCGGTAAATCCATTCCGCACTCTTAGTTACCATTAATTCATCATTTAAATTATAAGAAATGAAACGTTTATTTATGCGAAACAATTCAGGAAAGTTTCGTAAAAATATATTTTTCTTCTTTTAGTCGACGTATTAAAATAATAATATTTTATTATTTTATCGTAAAATCACGTTTTGAGTAAAAATTCTAAGTGTAGACTTTTTATGAAATTTCGACATGACCCGTTCGTTTATACAATGTTTTCTAAGGTTTTAAACCTTAATTTCAAACATTTTTTCACAATTTCACCCTTTTCCGTCAAAATACCAAAATTAGTTCTCGCAACGTTTATTAAAGAGTATTTCCCTAAAATAACTTTCAATATCATTTCATAAGTATGCTCCAATTTTCAAAATTCCGTTAAAACTCATAAAACGACTAGTTTTCGCTTATGGGCCTTAAGGCCCAATAAGGATCCATTAAGATATTCGTATATATAAAGTACGTTTTAGGCCCAATACTAAAGCTCATTAGTAGAAATAAGCCCAAAATAATAGCTAACAAAATAATCCGAACCACAATAAGCCCACAATAAGCCACGACTTATTGGGCGTATTGGGTCGTAAGCTTTATAATCCCTAAACATCCATAATAAGCTTTCTAATAAGCTATTAAGCTACGTAGTATATTCGGTTATCACCACAATGTAACAATCGGCAATTTTTGGAATTTTAAATGACTATTTTACCCTTTGACTTTTCAGGTCCGACTTGACTTTTTGAGCTAATAAGCCCAAAATAAGCTCAAAAATGCTTATAAATAAGCCAAATAAGTCACCAACCAAAATAAGCTAAATAGCAAATAATTATTTTTCAACCATCACAACCACGACAACAAAACTACAAAACCATTGTTTTCTATTCGAACCAAACGCCACCCTTATATTCTTTTCTTAAATTTTTTGTGTTCGATTTTTAACAAACGCACCGTACAACTAGCTTCTATGCATCATTTAACACTCAAAAATACATGTAAAATGTAAATTTAGAAAACTTATAAAGAGGGTTTTAAAAGCGAGAAAGAGCGCGAACCGACTACCCAAACGTAGTTTAAACAATAACCCGAATACTATAATCAACCCAAAACTTCTATGTTTTCATGTTTTTGATCAAGTAACAAAAAAAATGTAGTGTGTGTTTGTGTGTGGGTTTCGGACGCAACAAGGAGAGAAAAAGAGAGAAACCAAAAATATTTTGATATCAAAACATGAACTATGTGTGTTTGAATGGAAACAAAATAATATGTGCATGTCCCTTGGTACCAAGATCCTAAAATGTTGCCTCCTTGTCCCCTCCCTGGTTTGACCGGTTATAGGATCCAAGGGGCTCTTAGGTTGGTTCGTTTGGTGTCGGTTTCACTTAAAACTCCCCAATCTCGACATTATTTTCCGAAGGTTCTTAGTATTTTTATTCACTTTAAAAATACTTTTCCCATAACTTCGAGTATATACACGACATATTTCCAAGTTAAACTTCCCAAAACTCATTTTGAACATTAAAGGACGTGTCAGGACTCGTTTTTGGCATTTCAAGCTATTCACGGGACAAACCTCCCGGAACACGATCAACACATATAAAATCCTCAAAAAGGGATTAATACAAGCATCATACTCATAAAATAACCACAATCACATTTATCACCACTGTTAACACGGTACTTGTTCTAACGAAACTGACAAAAGTTAAATAGTCAAAGGACTAAATTAGAACATTCAAATCTTACAAAAGGGCAAGGGTTACATTCTACCCCCTTAAAAGAATTTTGACCCCAAAATTAAATTACTGTTAGCACTAAAAAGATGCGGATACTTAAGTCTCATTTGATCTTCACGATCCCACGTGAATTCAGGTCCACGTTTTGAATTCCATCAAACCTTGACGATGGCAATTCTACCCCGTTTAAGCTTCTTTAACTCTCGCTCTAAAATTTCCATAGGTTCTTCTATAAAATTCAACTTAGCATCAACTTGGATCTCATCCAAGGGCACTTGCAATGTTGGATAAGCCAAACACTTCTTAAGGTTCGACACGTAGAGCGTGTCATGAACACCATTCAATTCCTCAGGCAACCTAAGCCTATAGGCTACCGGACCAATCCGCTTAGTGATCTCAAAGGGTCCAACAAATCTAGGTGCTAATTTCCCCTTCTTCCCAAAGTGTACCACACCTTTCCAAGGCGACACTTTGAGCAAGACATAATCACCTACACTGAATTTTAAGAGTTTCATCCTCTTATTGGCATAACTTTTCTGACGATCACACACAACCTTAAGTCTATCCTTAATATACGAGATCTTCTTAGTGGTTTCTTGCACTAACTTAGGGCCTATCAATTGTCCCTCTCCAAATTTTGCCCATATAATCGGCGAACGACACTTCCTACCATATAAAGCCTCAAACGGTGCACATCTCACACTAGAATTGTAACTGTTGTTATACGAAAACTCCACTAATGGAAGATGAACATCCCAACTTCCCTCGAAGTCTAGGACGCATGCTATAAGCATGTCTTCCAAAGTCTAGATAGTTTGCTTACTCTAACCATCGGTCTGAGGGTGGTAAGCCGTACTCATGTCTAACTTAGTTCCTAATGCGTCTTGCATTGTTTGCCAAAACCTCGATGTGAAACGACTATCACGATCATAGATGATTGAGATCGGCACATCGTGCCTAGCAACAATCTCATTCAAATAGAGTCTAGCTAACATATCCATCTTATAGCCCTCACACATAGGTAGAAAATGAGCAGACTTAGTCAACCGGTCCACAATGACCCAGATTGTGTCATGCCTACTACTAGTCCTTAGTAGCTTTGTAACAAAATCCATTGCTATCTGTTGATCCCAACTTAAGATCGATTCCTTAGCTTGTAAAGGTTAAGTTACTTTGGATAAATCCAAAAAAAATATGGTAAAAACTTTGTGAATACTAAAGAGTATGCGGAATCTACTCTTTAATACTTAGAAGAATATTAATGAAACAGTAAACTGTATGAACAATGATATTACTGAAAAGCTCCAATATTATTATTATTAATAATACGAGTACTCTGTGTAGTACTAGGGTTTACAACCTTGAAGCTATATATAAAAAACGTATGAATGTGTGTCTATAACCATAACCTATGATCTCCTTTTATACACCAAGGAGTCCTTTACAAGATAACTACAAATCTTCTATAATTCTAATATATAACTTCAAATCTTCTAACTTAATAAGATATACACTAAATAAGTCAATACAAATCACTTGACACGTCTTTATCTCTTTAGCAGTCTTAATCTTCATTTAGCAGTCTTAAGTTCTTCAGCAGTCTTAAGTTAGTACGGGCAGTACTAACTTACTCTAGCAATGCTAACTGGTTAGTACTGGTAGTTGTAACTTGAGCAGTACTAACTGTTGGCTTGGCAGTACTAAGTATGTAGACTTTTAATTCCCAACAACCCTCCTCTAAATTTGTGATTTACCTCTAAATCATCAAGTTTCTTGAATTAAACCTTGTTCTCTAAGAGGATTCTTCCAAACACTTCATCTTCTTGGTGTTTCAGCCTACATGAATATCTTCCTAAGAAGTTCTCTGGACATCTCATTATCTTGATCCACCAAGAGCTTTGCAACCAACATCTGTGTAAGAGTTCCTCTTGACAATGGATACTCCTTCTCTACCAGCATGTAGATGTCTATTCCCTTTTCTGTAGATACATGATGCACTCCACATAAATCATATAGCCTCCAAGTTAAATCATGAATATGCTTTTGAAGCTTCCATAACTCATCATCTGTATATGGTTCAAATAATCTCTTCAACTCAACCCATATCTCTCTTTCTTTGTCATCTGTTGGTTCTGTTGAATTGAACCTCTCTTTAACTCTTTCTTATTGGTAGCTTATTTATGTTGTGTTATGGATTAAGTATTTGGGATAACACTTAGTATGCCTCTCCTAACTCTATTGCCTTGTCACACTTGTGATGTATGTGTAAGTATTTTCGAGAAGCATGACAAATTACACAAAAACACCATATACGTGATATCTTGCTAGGGAAACACATAAGTAAGGTAGTATGAAGACTATTACCGATGGAATCCTTTCTACATAATCATGCCGCTCTAGATCTTCGATACACTTAAGTAACTAGGGTTTTAGAGTCTAAACATGCACACACATCAATCAAGAAGCAATATTATTAGGATCTACATACCAATTCACATGCAATCATAAGCAAACACTAATGAGATCTAGCCTAACATGTTAAAAATAAGCAAAGCACAATAACCAATCAAACAATAAGACATATTGAAAGATTAAAAGATAAAAGAACTTTACTATATTGAAACAAGCAATTAGGAAAAGTACAAAAGGGTTGGAAAATCCTAAAATACTCCCAAAGTCAGCTACTAGTCTTTCT
>BQNB010153366.1:0-11607 GCA_026074375.1 Tanacetum coccineum
CTATATATATATATCTACATTATATATAACAGGAGGCATTTGACCATTTTATGCCACGTCATAATGCCACGTCATTATCGTTTCCATGTCATCAGTTTATTTTTATTTATTTTTTGAAAATTTCGTTTTATTTATTTTTTGAAAATTTCGTTTTTTAAAGAAAACTGCCAGAAACAAGATTTGAACCTGATATCTTTGTCATATTAACAAACTACATTACCACTAGACTAGCTAACTTTTTTGTATTATATCTTGCAAGTCAAAATATTTAAGGTCATGCAAAAAATAATTACCAAAAAAAATTCTCCTAACCTACCGAATCTAACATGAGACAATTTAAGAATTGATTTTTAAGAAGATATTTATCATAAACAATCATATAATTAGCTACATCTCCTAATTTGATAAACCCTAATGATAAACTTTTACAGATACGAATACATAATTGTTAGCGTTTATCTTTTAATTTTGGTTGATTTGGTTTTGTTTTTGAGATTATAATTTGTTTAATAATTTGCATGTTTATTGATTTATGATTGTAGATGCTCTAATCTTAGCAAAAGCATGGCAACGCAAGAGTTGGAAAACCACGCATGCAAAATAACACTCTTCTCTAAACCGATCATTGAAGCTCACATAGGTATGTAACACATCTTAGTTTTAGGGTTTATTTATAAGTATTGGAAGCAGTTGCTGCTGGAACAACCATGTCCAACCAATTATGATTAACTCATAACTAGTCAAATAAGTTACTTACTACCAGCTACAACAATTAAGGTGTTCAACAAAGTGACCCCACATCAGATTACACACGTATGGATGATAATATAAGATTAGCCTATTTTAGAAGAATTGCAAAGATATAAGGCCATATCAGGTTTTAAAGGTTCGAAACCTCACTTCTGTTTGTTCTTTCTTTACTCTTAAAATGATTCATAAAGCGATGAAGCTATCACGAGGCTTGCTGCTGTTATAAAATATTACGCGAGGTTAAAATAGAGAAAATGCAGAGGGTAAAATCACTTGTCTAAGACTTCGTATGTATTAAGCAATAACCAACTAAGACTTTAATTGTATCATTATAATTTGGTAGGTGTCACAATCCCGACTTTCTGGATGTCCGCCATCGACATCATTACGAGGTGAGTCATACTCTCTGTTAGAAACCCAAATGCTCACACTTACCCAGCCTGAAGATAAATTGGCATTTAAAATTGTCCAAAAGTCGTAAGTGTTAGGGAGCGACGTTTAAATTCACAGAGGGGCATTCCCTGTGACTGGCCACGTATGCGTTCTGGAAGGAAGGAAGTTTTTAAGTTTATCTTAGCGTTATCCTTGTGGATTTTTGAGACTAAAGGTGCAACAGCATGAAATTGATATAAAATAAAATAATAATAATATTTATTTGATTTGGTTATAGAGATGTCTTGATGGTGGCGTTAGACTTAAAAAGGTGTTGGTAGATTATCATAGATTTATTAAAAGACCACAGAATCCCAAAATATATATAAAGATTTGATAATGTGCTTATATGTTATGTTTGATTGTAAAGAGTGCCATCTATTTTGACTCTACATAAGGTTGTCAACGATTATGTTATGATAATAAACGTGATTGTGTTTGTCAGCTAAATGTTTATGCGTTTAAGTTAGTCAATCTTATATTCAAAATGACGGTAGGCAAGACAGTAGTATCTAAGATATTGTAGAATGTTTATTAAGTCAAAATGTTGATTTCTGTTACTTAATAAATTATTCAATTATATTTTCGATGAATTATCTGTTTACTTGTGTTATTTTTAGGAAGTTTGATACTACAATTATTCTCTAATATTCGTACGTCATCCTGCTTAATGTACCGTTGATTCACTTTAATTATTTCATTTCTGTATGATTTCAGTGGATCTAAAAGATGAAGATAGTAAACGATGAAGGCACTAATGGTTCCCCACCCTTACCATCGTCACCATCCCCACCACCACAATCTGAGGTTAAAGAACTTGATGTAGATACAGAATAAGCAACCCACCGGAAACGTTGAATATTTAGCACGCCTGCATTTGGGAGTGGTGGAAACACATTTACTGCATGCTAATCACTTCAAAGTTTCTATCAAAAATCCAGATGAGATATTCTACCAATACAGTGTATGGTATTAAACTTTTAATCATTCCTTTATAATCTCTGAAGTCCTATATTAGTTCCAGTAATGTCATGTTGCCGCAGGTATCTATCACTTATGAAGATAACAAAGCTATTAAGAACAAAGTTTTAAGGAGAAAACTTCTTGAAAAACTTTACCGAAATTACTCATCTAAACTTTCTGGTAAAAGGTTTGCATATGATAGAGAAAAGGGTCGGTATACCATCGGGCCTCTCCCAAAAAACAAGACCGAGTTCATGGTTGTTCTAGAAGATTCTTATGCAAACGGGTGAGTCAATTTTTTTTACTTGTTACCCTTGAATTTTAAAGTTTTACTTTTTGTACTTTTAGCTAAAGTTATTCTTCTCGCAGTGGCAGCCCTGCTCGAGATGGTATTCCAAGTGAATCTACTAAAAGGTCAAAATAGTATTTTCAGGAGAAGATGTTTGAAGCAGAGATCAGTTATGCGGCTAAAATGCTGCTAAAATGCTGCTAAAATCAGTTTATGTTGCCCTTGAAGGAGCAGAGCCCGAAAAACTCTAGGATGCTTAGAATATGGAACCACGAGGACTTGCTACTGCCATAACAAGTATATATACGAAGTTTAAATCAAATTGGTTTTGGAGTTGGCGTGTAAGATCCTCATCTTGATTAACATTAGGGGTTTCTTGTCTCAACGAAGAGCTCCCAATGGCTCTTTTCCTCTCCCATTCATCTAGAGTTAAGACTGCAGATGCATCCTCATCCTTACCCCTCCCTCTTGGTTTCAAACCTCTACAATGCCCTTCATTACGGTTATAATTGTTCATTTTCTGGAGAAGTTTCTATGTAGCAGCCTGATTTTGTAAAGGGTCAGACTCAGCAACTGTCAACGACAAAGAACTATATTAGTACAATAGATGTATTATAGAAGGTTAGCCACTTAGAAAGAATTATATTTATCTAACATAATGCCATTATACACATTATGTTATCATGTTAACAGATAAGGTATACAAATTCCCATAAAGAAATGACAACATTACAGGTGACAATTTAGAGCCATTTACTGATGTCTGGATAGATAGGGTTAAAAAAATCACAAAACGGGTCAGATGGGTCGAATTAGCTAACAGGGGAAGACGCTAATTAGATTGAAGTCATTGAACAGGTAGAAAACTACCAAAAGTCTAATATTTAGGGGTACAACCTCCCAAATAATTTCATTTTAAAAATATAAATTAAAAATTTTCTTTTAAAGAAAAATATACGGACAAAAAATGCTCACAAGCTAAAGCCAGCTCGGCTGGTTTCAAAACCATACAATAAATGGGGCATTTATGCCAAAGATACTACAACCCATTACCGTAACCACCTGCCTCGTCTACCTTGCCACCTCTACCAAACATTATTCTAGAGCGAGAAGCATTAACCATGTCACTCAAGCAAAAAAAGGTTGGAGTTTAGAGTACATCTAAAGTTTCTGCATTTACTTCCCTTTCAAAAGTTTGTGTATGTCTGATATGCTAAAACATGAATATATGACCAGTATAGTAAGTACTTTTTATTTGTATTTTATTTGATATCAAATTTTGTATATGATATTTTTTATTGGTTTGTTATAATCCATACATCATATGTATAGCGCTTATGTTTTTGGTTTTAAAATTTGAAGTTTAACGAATGTACACTAGAAACATATGTACAATTAACACTCTAAGCAAAACTCATTGAAGATTATAAAATTATATACAATAAACACATGTAAAATCACATTTGAGAAAAGAAACATATATGTTTTCTAGAATTACATATATGCACTGTTTATTTTAAAACATATATGCTGGAAAAAAAAGTGAAAAAAATATTATTTTTTTAATTCCAAAAAAAAAGAAATGTAAAAAACATTTTTTAGTTAAAAACAATAAAAAAAGTAAAAATGTGATTGACTAATATACCCTTTTCAATTAAATAAAAATATTTAATATTTACTAAATTTTGATTGGTTGAAAGGAGTTCTGTAAAGTTCTGCGCTTAAAATGGGTTCTCAATATTTATCGCTGACCCTGCGCCCCTATATATAATATATATATATTTATTAACTATTTATATATATTATATATATATATATATATATATATATATATATTTATTTATATATATATATACGCATACGTATATATATACGCGTATATATATATACGCGTATATATATATATATACGTATATATATATATATACATATACGTATATATATATATACGTATATATATATGTATATATATATATATATATCCTATATATTTATATTCTATTCGTATTTATATTATTATATACACCTTCACACATTATACAGTTATTTATACATATATAAGAGGATGTAATTTATCAATTTTAAATAGTTGAAGTTTTTTATCAATTGGTAGGTGTGTTTTTTGGTATGATTATGATCGGATCTGTCCACCCTTTCGAAAAGCCCATTGCCTATTATAACTACGCATCACGGTCATCACCTTTTTGAATTCTTCTAGGGTGTGTTTAGTTAAAACAGAGCACCACATATTTTCCACATATTTTTTTTCGATACAGGGTATAATTATTAAAACGTGTTCAAAATGTTGTTTTTCTTACATAACTTAAAAAGTCTTATTTCAGGATTACAAAAAACTACAAAACTTTTTTTGGGTTTTCTTAATTATTATTTATAATATAAGCACCTTTTTTCCTTGTAACTGGAAAGCACAAAACGCCATCTTAATACGTTTTCTAAAATTTTAAATTATTTTTGGAGATGAAAACTCCTCCCACTTAGAAATTAAGATATGTAAAATTAGGAAGTTTTTCTTTCAAACTAAAATGACGCTTCACAAAGCTTACGTACATCCAGTTGAGAAACATGTACTTATAGATCATGTATGTGGACCATCGGCTGAGATCATAGTAATTCATGTAATGTTCGATGAGCTGACAATGATGGCTTCTGAACAATTTAGTTCAGGACCCGGGCTTCATTCAATGACTCTTGCTACATCCAATTCAGGACTTGTTTCAAACCTTGTTTCTCAACAACCTTGTATTCCACCAAAACGAGATGATTGAGATCGTTTGTTTCAACCTATGTTTGATGAATACTTCAATCCTCCAAATGTTGTTTCTCCAGTTCAAGAAGCTGCTGCACTGAGAGCTATGGTTTTAGCCGATTCTCCTATCTCAACTTCTATTGACCAGGATGCTCTATCAGCAAGTATTCCATCAACACAAGAACAAGAACTTTCTCCAAACATTTCTCAAGGTTTTGATGAATCACCAAAAACACCACTTTTTCATGATCATCCACTTCATGAATCTCTTCATGAAGACTCGACTTCTCAAGGAACATCATCTAATGTGAGACAAATCCAAACTCCATTGAACACCTTGGTAGATAGACTAAGGATCATCCTACAGCAAATGTGATCGGAGATCCTTCTCGCTCTGTATATGCGAGAAAGCAACTCGAAACTAATGCCATGTGGTATTACTTTGATGCCTTCCTAACTTCTATAGAACCAAAGAAATTCAAACAAGTAATGACCGAACCATCATGGATCGATGCAATGCAAGAAGAAATTCATGAATTTGAAAGACAAGAAGTTTGGGAATTGGTGCCGTGTCTAGATAAAGTGTTATTGATCAAACTAAAATGGATTTGTAAGGTCAAGATGAATGAATTTGACGAGGTACTAAAGAATAAGGCTAGACTAGTTGCTTAAGGATTTAGGCAAGAAAAATGAATCGATTTTGAGGAATCATTTGCACCGGTTGCTAGAATAGAGGCCATCCATATCTTTGTAGCTAATGCCGCTCACAAGAATATGACGATCTACCAGATGGACGTCAAAACGGCTTTCTTAAATGGTGAGCTCAAAGAAGAGGTCTATGTTTCTCAACCAGAAGGATTTGTTGATCAGAAAAACACATCGCATGTGTACAAGCTCAAAAAGGCCCTTTACGGTCTCAAACAAGCACCACGTGCATGATACGACATGCTGTCAAGCTTCCTTAATTCACAACATTTCTCCAAAGGTGCAGTTGATCCAACACTCTTCACACGGCAAGCTGGAAACGAATTATTACTGGTACATATTTATGTTGACGATATAATATTTGCATCCACTAATACTGCTATGTGTAATGAGTTTGCTAATCACATGACCACTAAGTTCAAAATGTCAATGATGGGACAAATGTCATTCTTTTTAGGGTTACAAATTTTTCAAAGTCCTAGAGGCATCTTTATAAACCAATCTAAATATGCTTCTGAAATTGTTAAAAAATATGGTTTGCTTACTACTGATTCTGTCGACACACCCATGGTTGAAAAGAATAAACTGGATGAAGATCTACAAGGGAAACAAGTTGATGCTACACTTTACCGTGTCATGATTGGATCCCTTATGTATCTTACATCCAACAGACCTGACCTTATCTATGCAGTCTGCTTATGTGCTTGGTATCAGGAAAAGCCTACCGAAAAGCATTTACAAGCGGTGAAATGGATCTTTCGATACCTTAAGGGAACCATCAACATGGGTCTCTGGTACTCGAAGGATACCGATATGTCATTCACAGCATATGCAGATGCCGACCACGCAGGGTGTCAAGACTCTAGACGTAGTACATCAGGAAGCGCTCAGTTCTTAGGTGACAAACTTGTTAGCTGGTCGTCCAAGAAGTAAAAGAGCACTGCCATCTCAATTACAGAGGCTGAATATATTGCCTTATCTGGGTGTTGTGCTCAAATCCTATGGATGCGTTCACAGCTAACAGATTATGGCTTTCAATTCAATAAGATTCCTCTATACTGCGACAACAAGAGTGCGATTGCTTTATGCTGCAACAATGTTCAAAACTCAAGAGCCAAGCACATCGATGTTCGCTACCATTTTATAAAGGAGCAAGTGGAGAATGGAATCGTGAAACTATACTTTGTCCAGACTGAATACCAACTGGCTAACATCTTCACAAAACCTTTGCCACAAGATAGATTTAACTTCTTGATCGAAAAGGTAGGTATGAGAAGCATATTTCCAGAAATGTTAAAAAGTCTGGTAGAGGAAACAGATGAGTAATGGTGGTAACTCAGATCCTGTATATTATATGCATATATGAAAACACAAAAAATCCAAAAAGATTTTACTCTTTATAAATTTTTTATAAAAACAAAAAAATAAAAAAATTATTTAAAAAAATCAAAAATATATTTCATGACATGTTTTCTAGACTTGATAATATTTACAGCTTCAGAAAAGTCATTCAAAAATGGCACAAAGCTATAAATAAAGTTCGAATAGAAAACATGTCATATGGCTTGCTATTATTTCTGATATCAACCCGATCATCATATTAAAGGCAAGTATTTCAAAAAGAAAACTTGACCTCTTAATGGAAATTATTTTCGGGCATGGTATACTTTATGACCATGCAAAGGCTTGTGATTATTTTGCATCACAACCCGTGCTTCAAATATTCCATAAGTGTACGTGTCAGTGCACTTATGTGTTAAAATAAGAGAAATCTTATTTGTTTATGGTGTTGTTTTCAAAATTAAAACATTAATATCAAAAAAGTCATCTGAAAATCATTTTCAAAGACATTTGACCACTCAAACAACGACTACAGATCTTTCAATAGAAAACGGGTCATTGTTTGAGGGGGAGAAAATATCAAATATCTTCTTCATAAAATCAATTTGTGATAAAGGAAAAAGGTTTTAAACAATAACGGGTTAACAATTAAAGGGGAATTAATTAAGTTTAACAAATGTTTATGCCATTAGGGAGTAAATTACAAAAATAAGTTGCTAGGTATGATAGTTAAAACATTAGGGACTAAGTTTGCCATTTGTTAAATTTAATTATACCTAATAAAACTTATACACAAAAAGTGATAGGGTTATAATAGTTAAGGGGGCAAAAGGGTTAAAAACAAAATTAGTTTTATAATCCCCTCACCCTCGTTTTCTACACAGTATCACACACACACTTATTAAAATTTTCCCTCCCTCCTTCATTTGTTCAAATCGTCACCTCCAAAGACCCTCAACCAATCGATTTTAAGACGAAGGTATAACTAGAAATTTGTTTCCTACACCCTAAACTATCTATCTCTCAAAGGAATTGAGTATTTATAATCATTTATGCTCGATAACCCTAAAACTTGATTTAGGGTTCATGGAAATCAAAAGTGAATAAAAACTAAAATTGATTGAGGGGTTTGGTTCATCCAAGGGTGTAATACACTCGTCTAAAGCAGTTTTTAATTTGATTATCATTTGCTTGGGTTTTGACTTGATCTTGTATGCGTAACTAAGGAAAATAGGTAGAACAAGTAAAATGTTGCTGGGTTTGTGTTTCGTATGTGTTTGAACTCTTTCTTGTATACGTTAGAACCTATATATCCTTTTTTAATCATAAATGAAACACATGAATGAGATTTATATGATTTCTAGTTCATTTTGAGCATTATGGCAATTTTTGTGGTGTATCCATGTTAAAACTGATTCATTTGTTGTTATGTGATGTTAATATGAATGTTTAAATGTCTTATGATGCCAAAATTGTGTTAAATTTACAAATTGTAAATCAGAGGCTAATTAATGAATACCTTTGGGAGGCGAATTAATTCTCTCCTTCAGGAGGCAAATTAATTCTCTCCTTCAGTAGGCGAATTTATTTTGCCTTTAGAAGGCGAATTAGTTGCTTCTCATAAGGAGACGAATTAATTGTTTCACTTAAGGAGGCGAATTAGTGGTTTTCCTTAAGGAGGTGAATTAGTGAATTTTCTTATGGAGGCGAATTAGTGAACACTCTTAAGAAGACGAATTAGTTGTTCTGCTTAAGGAGGAGAATTAAAACATAGTTTAGGTAGCAAATTAAAATTGGTTAATTATGCAATCTAGACAACGTTTGATACTTGCCTACCTGTCAATTAAACTGAATGCCATATAGTGTCATATATAAACTTGGTTATATGTAAACTGTATTTGCAAACTCTTAGCGGAATCATGACTTCAGAAGCTTAACAAATTGCTCTAGATAATGAACTTGTTGCTCCTGAGAACCGTCATGTCATTGGCAAATGCAACATGAGGATCAATCCGGGAATGAAGCCAAAGGATCCTACTTATCAAGTAGTGTTGGATGCCCTTGCTCTTACAACATGATACCTCGCATTCCTTATCACAGCTGAAGTCACTATCATATACATGCATCAGTTCTGGGCTACCGTCACCAAACACAAAGCATCATATCGATTCAAGATCGATAACAAAAGGTTTTCTGTGAATGTTAAAGTCTTCAGAGAAATTCTCAACATCTGTCCTAAGGTTCTGAGTAAAGAGTTTGATGAACCACCTACTGAAGAGGAAGCTTTATCTTTCATCCGTGAACTTGTTCACTCTGGGGAGATAAGATATATCACTGATGTAGTTGTTGATCATCTACACCAACCATGGAAAACCTTTGCATCAATCATCAACAAGTGTCTCTGTGGAAAGGTATCTGGTCTTGATAAGATTCGACTTTTAAGAGTTTAAATCTTATAGGGAATGTACTACAAGAAGAATCTAGACTTTGTTGCTGTAATCTGGGAGGACTTGGCTTACCAGATTAATAGTATAGATTCTAAGAAGCAAGACAAGATGTTTTATCCCTAATTTACGAAGATCATCATTCATCACTTTCTAACTAAAGATAAGTCAATCTCAATGAGGAATAGGATGTTCATGCACACTCCTAGGGATGACAGCTTGCTAGGTACTATGAGATTCGTCTCCAAACATGCAGACTCTCAAGTATATGGTGCTATCCTTCTAGAAGAAATGACAAATCAAGCCTTGTGGGACTCTATTGTTTATAAGACTAACTATGCAATTGCTTTAGGAGTTGAACCTCTACAGATAAAGAAACAAAAGAAGTCTGAATCAGCCATCTCATCTATAGAATCTCCTTCTAAGAAGAAGCCTGCTAAAGCTAAGAAGGATGCAGCTACCAAACCTAAACCATCTAAGAAGAAGGCACTGGTTAAGGCTGATACTGGCAAGGATTTGAATGTTCTCTCTGAAGTGGCTCTTTTTAAAGCTGTTCAGGTCAAGGAGGTCACCAGACGAAGCAAGAAAGAGTTTCATGCCTCACATGCAAGTGGCTTAGGTGATAAAAATGATCTAGGATCAAGGGTTCTTGATGAGCAACAATACAAGATCCCAGATACACATAAAGGAATTGGTATTAAACCAGGGGTTCCCGATATAACACCTTGTGTTTTCAGGTCATATTACGATCCTAATTATTTCATTTTCCCTTTTATTTATTGGGTTTTGCGTGTTTACTTCTATTTAAACCGCACTAGTGAAATCGCGTAGGCACAAAAATTCAACGTTTAGCTAGAAACGTCAACTACACTCATTAAGACTTTACACGATTCTTTCATAATCGTTATTTAATTGATTTTCGCTACAAGAAAAGTTTCATGATGGCGTCCATTTAATTTTGTCAAGGTAAGCCCATGCAAAACTCTTTCAAACCAAAAAAACCCAACCCATGATTTCTTTTAACCTAAATTTGACCCATATGTTGGTAAATAAGTAAAACCCTTATCTAAAAATACTAAGAATCGGTTTAGAATAAACCCTAAATTAAGAATCCCAAATCTTCTCCCTAAATATATTCTATCCCTAAATACTAAGCAATAAACGTTGCAACCTTATCTCTCACTCCCTTACAACCGTGAATTCTAAACCTTAGCAAAAGAAAGAGATAACAACCCTTTTACCCAATGTATAAAAGCCCATAATCTCTTTTTACAAAACCCACATACACTCGTAATACCTTGACTGTCCTCCCTCTCTTTTTACCCCCTACGAAATCAACAGTAAACACCTTTACATTCATGTACCTTGACCATTTGCAAGTCCCAAATATCCCTTACCATATAAGTGATTACACAAGAATGTGAATCAAGAAGGATGTACTATACATACCAATGTATGCGTGTATATGAAGGCATGCATACTCGTTGAAACCACAGAAACAACACAACTTATTTACCATTATACTTCATTATCTCACTTTGATTTCTTGACCTCCTGGTTTCGACCCATACACGACACACAAGCAAACCCACGCCCTTTGTACCTTCATCATACACAAAAACCCTAACCCTAAATCCATCTTTGGCTTCTCTTTGGTCGACGAAGGCATACAAGCAAACGAACAAGGGAGTTCGTGATCATAGGAGTGCAAAAGGTGGTGGAAAAATCGTTGGTTTGGGCCACGTAAGGATTGCAAGCGATTTAGGGTTTTTCGTTGAGTCAAGTTCTTCACGCAATCATCCTTACCATTTGCTGTGAGCAATCACTTTTATTTTACTCTATAATATGATATTCTTGTTTCCATAGTGTGTGCTTAAAACCTATTAAGAAGGAAAAACATTTTTTTTGTTTTTTTG
>BQNB010153367.1:3889-14066 GCA_026074375.1 Tanacetum coccineum
TATTTAATGGTTAGAAAATTGTTACATAAGTAACTAAAAATAAGCTTACACGTGACATCTTTTGGGCTTCAAATAAATGGTGGCCATTTCCAACAAATCTTACTCAATATGAACCACACAGCGGAAATGTTGTGGATTGAGTATAGTATAATGATTAAATGAAACATCTTCAATTAATGCATTAAATGTACACCATGCCTTTATAATCAAAATTGTACTATATTCAATACAGTGAGATTGCGCTAAACTTTTAATATTACTGTAACTACAAATAAAAAGTTTACGGTATCTTGTAGACTTTTAAAGTGCATTTCCACCCTTGATGAGGACACATTGTGTGGCATCCTAATCAGTGGCAAGCACAGCACCATGGAAATACATTCCAGTCAGTCACGTATCACTATAATTCTATATGCATTCCAGCACTAAAATTTAGTTGATCACACTATATTGCATTTGCATTTTTTACATTAGATAAGAAGTTTATTGGTAATAAACAGAAGTTTAACATTACAACGATATAAAATTGCTTATTGCATTTCTATATGTTTTCAAATATTTTACGACTCTAATAACTAAAATTGCCAAAAAGGAGTAAACTGTTTTATATTACAACGATATGATAATTTTTTTTACCTATTTTACCTGTTAAAGAAAAAGTTTACCTCAAATTGACCCATTTATAAGAAATTTTTACCTCAAATTGACCCATTTATACTAAAGATATCGTCTAATGGGGCATGATCGCCTATACCTTCGTCCTTGCAGTGCTTTCCTTTAAACACAAACATCCCTCCCTAAGAACCAACAGAAGATTACTTAGAAGAGCTGCGATAATTCCAAATACTGTAGTACCGAAACATGAACAGTTGGGATAGTTTTAGATCAAACCTGTTGTAAGACACTTTCACTATCACATGGAGTCAATTCAATCGTGTAATTCTTTGTATCTTTTTTTAGAGCCTCAAATCTTTGATTTTTATAACTCTTTTCCCTGTCATTTCACATTCACACATTATACTAATTTCACATGTATGTTAAACAATTCTTTCAAGAGGCATGCAGGAAAGATGATATTACACTGGCGGGACTAAAGAATACCCAATGCCATAATACAAACCCAAAAGATTATATGCCTCGATACATAGTAAAATATAATTTCGTTTCCATCACTTCAATGGCGACACTCACTGCCGCCATACGTCTTAGTTGAGCGCGACCAACTATCCCATTTTTCATATACCCTGAAACAATAAATATATTCCAAATGTTGCAGATAAAAAGATGATGAAACAGAATCATATAGTACTTGTGGTAGAAATGTTACCTCAGTCAATTATGTTGTCTTTCCAAAACTTCTCACCTACAACAACAACCACTTGATTCTCAAGTATCATTTATTTTACAAAACAATCATATATAAATCTAAAAGGAAACATAAAATCAACATACAATTATTCTAAAAAACAACCGTACCACTGCCCGTTTGCCCGTATGTGAAAATACTCGCTGAATACAAAGATAATAATACATTCACAATTGTTACCGCCAAAGATCAAGCCAAAATTCGTTTAGATTAAAACAAATATTTTGGCTTAAACTCGTTTTAACAATACGTTTTGTAAATACTCGTATGAGCACAAAGATCAAGCCAAGATATGTATTAAAACAAAGTTTACTCACAATTGTTACCGCCAATGACAGATAGCACAAAAGTTTTTGTTTCATCCTGTTCCAAGATCTGAAATATTTGTTTTGTTAATTTGTTAAACGGATATTGATTACTAAATGGTTATGGATGATTGTGATTTTTGGATTTTTGATTAGGGCCTGTTTTTTTTAATTTGATAAGGCGTTTCTTTTAGTTTTTTGTTGACAGTAAATGCTGAAATTGGGGAATTAATATGCCATCGATTATTATTGATTTTACAGATGTCATTGTTACAGAATTTTGAACCAAGATAAGTTTTTCAAAACCATATGATATATAAGGTAGCTTCATATTTATATATTTATTAAAATATGAGTTCAGTACATTTTTGGTCCCTGTGGTTTGGTGCATTTTCTCACTTTTGGTCCAAAAATAAAAAAAATTTGTATGTAATATATATATATATGTATATATATATATATGTATATATATGTATATCATATATGTATAGTACATTTATATTATATATATTACATACTAGCGCAAGGCCCGTCCGTTGGACGGGATGCTTTAAGAAATTGCTTTAGGATTAATAAATAAATTTAAAATGTATAGAAATTTCACTTATAGAATAGATAATTGGAAATTTTTATTACCTAATTTAGCATAAACTATAAAAAATACTTAGAGAACATTGACAAATAAAAAAACATAGACTTGTAAAAAATGATGTCATAATTTAGCATAAAGCATAAAAAATCTTTAGATAAAATTAGTAAAATGCTTGATATTCATCGAGTAAAAGTTGGAACTTGTTGATCTGGTTGTTCTTAGCAATAGCTTGAACCCGATTACCCTGCATTATATATGAATATCAATTGCATAATGCAACTATCAAACAATTATTAATAAAAGAACTTATAGACTATATGAATTGTACAAAAAGATTACATGTTGATCTTGCAATACGCAGTCTAAACTTCATAGCTCATTCGGTTTTCCTATAGGGTGAGACTTCCAAATACTGATGCAACGCACTAATATTCTGATATCATCGAGCATTGGATCCAAGTCACACACTTGAGTCATGTTCATCTCCATTTCTTTTGCTACAAACACAAAGAAAAGATGAGTGTTTAGATTTAACCTCAAAATACGAATGCAATTGAAAATTGAATAGATATAATATTATAGATCCAATATCTAACATTAAGTGCGTGTGTATTAATTTGAAGAAAAAGGTGAGTGCTACTGTATGTATGTGCCTGTATTTATAATCTATTGAATAGGTTAGCATGTTCATTTGAATTTCAAAAGCATTGGTGGATAACTAAGGAAATGATTTATCATTCAAAATTATTATCCCGAAAAATCAGGATGTTTGTTACAGTTTCAAAAGGGATTTTCGGTTTTCTTATTAAATGATTATTATTCTTCAAACTTTCCTAATTTAAGCCATTATATTTTTTGAACTATCCTTAATTAAATGATTTTTAAATTTTGAAAACCATTGATATCTAGTTTCAAGAATAAGACTAATTTTATGTTTCATAACATAAAAAAATCTATCACCTATAGTTAGAAAACCATTGATATATGGTTTCATAATATTATGAAAACCATTGATATCTAAAATTATATATGATTTAATAACATTAAGAATGAAGCTGATTTAAGAGTTTCATAACATTAAAAATGAAGTTGATTTCATAGTTTAATATCATTAACACATAAACTATAGCCATTAAAATAACATATTAAGTAATAACATATAAAATTAATTTAACTAAGAATATACCTGGAAAATTGATGTTCCACAACATAACTGAGTTGATTCATACGATTAATGAGATTGGGCATAATTCTTTGTTTGCTAATAAATTTACATCTTGTTTTTTGTCACATATCTTACTCTAGAAATTGAATTTAGGGGATAAGATGTTAATGGTTGTTTTGAAGAATTATTTGTTCATAGGATTATATGAAATTACATGAAATGTTACAATCAAATGGTATTTATACTAAAAGTGATAAATGTTGAAAGTTGAGTTTGAATGTTCTTGTTGACTTGACTTTTCTTTTAATGCTCAATGTTGAAGGTTTTGTTTTGAGAGATTTTGTGTTATAGTTTCCAAAAGGATTTTCAGTTTTCTTATTAAATGTTTAATATTCTTCAAACTTTTCTAATTTAAGCCATTATATTTTTCGAATTATCCTTAATTAATTGATTTTTAAATTTTGAAAACCAATAATATCTGGTTTCAAGAATAAGACGGATTTTATGTTTCTAACATAAAAAAATCTATAACCTATAGTTAGAAAACCATTGATATCTGGTTTCATAATATTATAAAAACCATTGATATCTAATCTAAAATCATATATGATTTAATAACATTAAGAATGAAGTTGATTTCAGAGTTTCATAGCATTAAAAATGAAGATGATTTTATAGTTTAATATCATTAACACATAAACTATAGCCATTAAAATAACATATTAAGTAATAACATATAAAATTAAATTAACTGAGAATATACCTGAAAAATTGATGTTCCACAACATAACTGAGTTGATTCATACGATTAATGATCAGATTGGGCATAATTCTTTGTTTGCTAATAAATTTACATCTTGTTTTTCGTCACATATCTTGCTCTAGAAATTGAATTTAGGGGATAAGATGTTAATGGTTGGTTTGAAGAATTATTTTTTTATAGGATTATATGAAATGTTACAATGGAATGGTATTTATACTAAAAGTAATGAATGTTGAAAGTTGAGTTTGACTGTTCTTGTTGACTTGACTTTTCATTTAATGATGAATATTGGAGGTTTTGTTTTACATTTAATGCTGAAAGGGGAAATGAATATGAGCCGTTGATTGAAAGGGAGATGTTACAGTCATGGTTGTATGGGTAATTTTTGTGAGAATTAAATGCCGGTTAATATGAAGCGTTGATTATTTTAAGATTATCCACGTGTCATTGTTTCAGATTTTTGGGCCAAGATTAGGTTTTCAAAAGCTTGTTTTATATAGGTTATATATATATATATATATATATATATATATATATATATATATATATATATATATATATTATATGATATATATAATATATATATATATATATATATATATTATCATACTATATAGTATACATATATACATATTTATACATTACATATAATTAATATATATATATAAATATATTATATTATATATATATATTTATATACCATATATATTTTTATTATATATATATACATACATATACTTATTATACATATAGAGAAAGTTTAAAATAAAAAGACAAATATTCATGAAAAGGATAAAAAAGAAATCTTTTATTTAAAAAGTTCTTGGAAAAATTCTAAAAAAATTCAATTAAACAGGGTATGTTGGTGCATAAACTTGTGTAAACGAAAGTTTTTCTAATTTTGAGTTTTATATGTTTTTTTAATGCACAAAAAAAAGAAATTTTGATGCACAAAAATATTTTGATACAAAATTTCGACTTGTTTTTGTTTGATTGCGCAATAAAATTTTGATGCAAAAAGTCAAAAGAAGTTGGGTACAAATAAACGAATTTTGAGGCACCAAAAAATAGATTTAATTGCACAAACGTTTTTTTTAATAAAAAATTTTCTTGGCAAAACTATCTACTTTTAGAAAAAATTCCTTTACAACTTTTTCATGCACCAACATACAAGATCTTGTGTAATTTTTTCAGAATTTTTTGAGAATTTTGTTAAAAAAATAAATCTTTTTATCCTTCTCACGAATATTTGTATTTTTATTTGTTCTTTATCCTATACATATATATACATATATATATACATATACATATACATATATATATATATATATATATAGGGGAGGGTTATTGTAGTGTAGTAGCTTAAAGTTGTTAAAATGAGAAGTGGGATCTTATAAACTATGGAATCTATTAATTAATATGTGATTGAATTAATAGTAGATACATAAAATTAAATCTTATACATAAAAATTGATGTACGCAACCACAAAAAAAAATTGATACGACCATCGTTTTATAGACTGATAATATGATACATAATGTTTTGCTTCACAAAGCTATATAGAAATATACATCTTTATTCGCAAATTGAATGATCTCTCTTATCAAGTTACATATGAGTTAACAAATAATGCTAACATGTTAAAACAACTGATACACAAGAACTTGTTTACTAAAAATCGCAAACCAATTGCTCGTACATGAACCAAAACCTCCAACACTCGGTACAGAAACCAACAAAACGTCACGGACCAACAATAATTAAATAATGTGACGTTTGTCCAATTTTTATTGCTTCTTCACTTTAACAACTTTTAAGCACTACACCATTTTAAACTTGATTTATAATATTATATATCTATTCTAACTAATAAAACACAGTTTTTTAAGCAACTAATTAAATAATGTGACATTTGTCCAATTTTTATTGCTTCTCACTTTAACAACTTTAAACACCTACAGCATTTTAACTAGATTATATATATATATATATATATATTAACTAATAAAACACAGTTATTAATGAGCATTTAAACTTTTGATCATAAAAACGCTCCCTGTTTGAAACTTATTAATACGGTTTCTGATTTCCGACTCTATACCCATGATTACTCTTTTAGAATCACTTTAAAGTACTTTAATAATGTTCGTTGTGTGTTTTTGGAGTATGGTAACATCCAAATTGACAAATTTGCATTTGTAGAAAAGTTTTTGCTATACTTTAATGATTAAAATTTAAATGCGTATCAAATTTTGCATAAGAATTATTTTGACATAATGGATCTATTCCTTATATATGTTATTGGTATGTTACTTTCTACACCTTTAAATATCATGTATCTAATTGTTCTATTTTGTCTCATTTTTTGAAATATTATAGTTGAATTTATAGAAGAGATGGATACACGATCATACTTCTATTGATTGATCAACCATGTTTTGCTAATTAATGTATAATCAGCTTTTGTAAATTACATGTTTATATGTTTGGGACCCATTGACAATGAAAAGCTATATATGTTCTAGAAAAAAAAAGTTTGTTTACACTTTGATGAAAACGAATTATTTGCTTAAAATTATCGTAAAATTGTCAAATTAATGTTTTGTAGTTAAGTGAACATGATTTGGTATGAACGTTTGTAATCATTCTAAATATCATTTCTTCTGATGTGTGTGTTACAGGCTCATAACAAGTTCTTGAACATCGGATATAAGGAGACGCGTTAGTGAATCAGGACACTATTTGATCAGGTGCATTTACGAAAAATTGTACAATACGACGAAAACAATTTTTTTGGACCGGGTGCATTTAGGAAAAATCGAGGTTTTTTTCAAAAATTCACACTAGGTCGCATAATTCCATGGGTGTCCCGGGACTCCCCTGGACACCCCTTGGTTCCGTCCATGTTAGTGATTCTAAATTTTTTCACGTAATGTTTGACATGTATATGATTCTTTAATTTTTTTTGGTTCTATTGATGAAATAATATATGGCTACTTAATCATCGTGCAATCCAAGTGAATAAAAATAGTTTGAATGAACAAGATTAATGTTTCAAAAAAATCAACCAATGGGAAATATGGCAAAAGACAACAAGTTTGAATGAACAAGATTCATGTCGTAGAGAATTATTACAATGTCTTATTGAGTGATGAATGGGCTCTTAAGAAATCCAAAGGAAGCACACACATTGGCATCCTATTAGTATTGAAGGTAAACTATGAGTAAATAATGCATTCATTTTTGCTTATCAAATATAATTTACAACCACATAACAGTTCTTTGTTATGTTCTTTCTTATAGCTTATATTTTACTAATTTATGTATTCATTTGTTTGATCTGGTATATCGTCTCATTAACTACATGTTGTCGTGTTTTGAGTTGAGTGAAAAAAAACGATTGAGTATAGTTATTTGCAACGAATACGGCAACCACACAAATAATAAAACGAACATGGTTTGCAAAAACAAATGCTATGATATGTATGATCACATATAACCTAACGCCTCTAACTTTTTTACATATAACAACTATCTCACAATACATATACAGAGAATAGTTATCTCACATGTCCTAAGCATGATTAAACCAAAACTATTTAGTTACGGTATATTCTCACACATAAGGTACATGTGTACCATTAATACACAAGCCATTTGGTACATATAACTATAATTTTCTAATCAAACTTATTTATGTATAAGGATTATTATAGATCTAATATACGTGTTTCAAATGGTTGGCATGAACTTCAGGTAAGTAAGCTTACCGATGATCGGCTTAGGTCGTACATAATTAATCAACACGCTTTTGTATTCCACAACAAATAAAAGTTCCTCAAGATCAAACATTATGATATGTGCTTATCATCTTTGTGTTCTCTTTTGGTCATTTGAATGTTCATTGATTACAAATACATTTTATTAGTTCGAAGCTAACTTTCAAACTGGCGTAATTTATGTTTCTATTTTTCTACGGCTAATTGTATAATATACCACTGTGTTCTCGAGTTTAATTTTGAAGGAAAAAGAAAAGAAAAGAAAGAAAAAGAAAAGAAGAGGAAGAAAATGAAAGAAATTTTTTGGTTAAAACTTTCCTCCCAAAAATGGGAGGAAATGGAAGGAAAATAACCTTTTACATGTCAAAAGACATAATTGTCTTTTTTTAACTTTAAATATCTCAAATATGGGTATAATTGTAATTGAATTAACTTTTTTTATTTTTTTTCTTTCAACTCAAGAACACAAATATTTTTACCAACTTCTAAATTTTTTCTTTCCTTTACCTTTCTTTTCTTTTCTTTTACTTTCTTTTCTTGCGCTTTAAAACTCGAGAACTCAGTATTCATCATCTATTTTTTTCTCTCTTTTAGAATTCCCGTCAGTTTGACGGGTCATTTAGCTAGTACTCTCTTATATAATAAGCTTTTTTACAAGCCTTTTAAGCACGAAAATTAAATGAGACATTAAATTCATTCTTCAAAAATACCATATGTGACCGGTTTTGTACAACTCCTAAAGCAACAGTTTTTAAACTAATTTTACACGTTAGTGTCCCTTAATCATTTTTTTAAATAGGAAAATTTAATACGTCAATTAATAGGTTGATGTGAATTAACATAAATAGGAAAAAAATTTACGATGACTTAATGCACAGATTCTTCTCTAGGTTGTTTCTGCCCATTCTTCTTCTACACGATTCAACTCATGGTATTTTTGTTAACCCTTTAATACCTCAATTCAATTCACTATTTAAAAATCAAAACCATTAACACCACAATTCAATTCACCAATCAAAAATCAAAACAACTTCTTCTCAAATCAGTTACATAAACCATGCAACTGGCGGATTTCGGATCTTTTTACCCTGTCCCATTTACAAATCTGAGCCTAATTGTTTATTATATCAGTTTTATGGTTTCCCACTTTTGACTTTCGATTCGATCAAAGTTTAGATTGTCCGCATCGTGGCGAGGTAACTTATTGAGTTTGCAGCCATGACGGATTAATCCTCAATGATTCGGGAATGCTTATATTTTCGAGTTGACAGGATTTGAACTACTGATTACCTGTGTTCTTGGCCCACGTTCTTTGTGCGCCTATTGTTTGTATTCTTCAGGCGATGATGATACTTTACTGTCTACGACGCGTAGCTAACTACCTAACCCAGGCCCGTATCTTGGCTTCGCAGTCACATGAGAATGTGAATGCGGCCGTGGCGGGTTCTAGGTAGTGATACCGTATTCGTGATGTTAGAATATGGCAGATTTCTACTATTAATATGAACGAAATTGAGGACGTGATAATCACTGTCCTTAAAGAATATTAGCCCCCACTATTTACGCTGGTGGGATTCGTAACTAATTTCTTCCCAGGATTCGACCTCAAAAATAAAACTTTATGCAGCATACATAAAGTTCACATGAACATCAAATCTATGTTTTTTGTATGTATTGAATGAATGGAAAACGTTTGATATTGGGCTAATATTTATAGGCATTAATGTGGCTCTTTAAATAATCAAATAGATATCTTTCATGACTTTTAATTTCCAGTCACAAAAATAAATAATAGCCACAATGTTTCTCTTTCGATCATTTGTGACGTTTCAAGCAAACACGTTACTTTCATTCTTCAAACAAACATGTCACTTTCATGGTTGACCAAATATACGAATAACTAACACAACATTTGGTTGACCATTTAATTAATATAATTAACATACGTCAATATATACATATTAATTATATTAACCAATATAGTTAGTACATGTTCATCTAATACCTTGAAGTTAAAACATTTATAAACCTATATTGTTTTCATTCATTTGTCTATGTAGAATATATACAATATACAATTGTTAATAAAAACCCATAAGTTCCAACATTTCACCCATGACCTATTATTATTGTGTAAACACATCCTACTTGAAACCCTTCGCTCCTAAGAATTCGGTTTTCGGTAAAAAAACTATGACTAAAGTGT
>BQNB010153368.1:2969-15651 GCA_026074375.1 Tanacetum coccineum
ATATGCTTAATCTGTCTTAGTTTAGCTTATATTGTCTTAAATATTAAGTTTTCATCATTAGGATTAGTTTTATTTTAGTTTTATATCAAACTGCTTATTTCTTAGTTGAAACTGCCTATAAGCTTAGCTTATTGTCATGTGCTTATTAATATAAAATCTGAGCTTATTTGTCATTTAATAGCATGTTTGATCATATGTCTTCAATAATCCATGGTTTTTAAGGTTTAATTCAACTTAAAATTAGTTTTCATAAGTTTAAAGGGTTGTTTAGGTTAAGAAGAATTAACAAAGTCAAAAGTCTTGCAGGCTGTTTTAGTCATCTTAATGAATTTCATAAGCTCTTAATTAGTCTTAAATCTAGTTTTCATTAGCTTAGAAAAGGTTTTGTCAAAGTTTTCAAGTTTTTCTTATCAAAAGTTCAAGTCTGTTGTTTTTAAGGTCTTCAAAAAAGCTTATTTGTGAAAGATCACTTAAGAAATGGTTTGTGTGCTAAAAATGGGTTCCTAATACATAAATAAAAACCTGTTTTTAGTTATTTGGTTTTGGCAAATCCTTTTGTGCAAATTTAGATAAAACAATTAAGTAGGTTAGAATTGTTAACCCATTTTGTATAATTATTGCAAAGAATTGTTACTTAATCGTTCATATTTGAGAATTGCAGTAATTATGGAGTACTTGGTGAAGATTGACGAAAAGGCACACATTCTGGAGCTTAAACGAAGATATTTTGAAGATTACTGTGCTAACGACCAATACGCCGTATCCATCAAGGAAGATACGGCGTATATGTGCCTGCACTCACCAAAGACCACGAAGACCACAAGATCCAATACGCCATATCAAGGAAGACAAATTTGCCATATTCAAGCTATATGGGAATAAAATATTCTGAAAGATATCAAACGTGGTCCCTACTCCAAGACAACCCCAATACACCGTATCCAACACCTTGGATACGCCGTATCGACACCGACTTCAGACCTTATAAATAGAAAACTCAAAAGCGAGTTTTAGGTGTGTAAAATCATATTCTCGATTCCTAAACCATAAAAGTTGATTTTTAGAGGAGAAAAAGAGCAGAAGAGGTCGAGCAACGCGATTCATTCCATAGGAGACAACGTTAATTTCTTATATCTTGTAATCGTTCTATTTTTGGTATCATTGGTTAACTCGGTTAGTTTACCTTGGCTAAATCATTACTCTTGTATATTAATTATGACGTTTGAAGGCTAATAGCCTTGGGTATTAGCCATTCTTATGAAGATCTTAATGTTTGGTTTGTTTATCTCAATTTCTTAATTTATCGTTGAATTGCTTGTTTATGTTTATCATCATACTTGTTTACATGCTTTTGTATGCGACCTATCATTCAACTGGATCTAGTGATACGGACCAAGTAATCTAGATACCGAGATAGCTCTCCATATAGTGATTTATGTATCTAGATCAATATGATCACAATTAACGACCTATCTTTACCCTTTAATTGTGATCTTAGTTGGACCATAAGGTGACCTTGGACCGATTCAGTGCCCAGTAATCAGCTCCTAGATTTAAACAGAAATTAGACTAAGTATTAAAGAACCTCTAAGTGGTGGACTCAGAGGTAATGAAAGAACCTCTGAGTGGTGGACTCAGAGGTAATGAAAGAACCTTTGAGTGGTGGACTCAGAGGTAATGAAAGAACCTTTGAGTGGTGGACTCAAAGGTAATGAAAGGACTCTTTGAGTGCAAAGCCTCAGAGAGCAACATCAGACGTATTCGAGTCAAAGACATCGTCAAAGAAGTCGAAGATTACTTGCAGACATACTCGTCAGCTGAGATGGATATCAGCTGGTATGTAGAAGGAATATGCTAAGATTCTAAGGTGAGTCAGAGGTGGCAATACTCTGACTATCCTATTACCCTTTGAAGAAGAACAAGCCGAGCTTAAAGTGTTCTCTCAAGTTTAGGCGAGAAACTCAATATCTCCTAAAGGCGTGACAAAAGGTGATTTGAGTTGTCTGTACCAAGTACGAAGTTGGTAAAAGTAGTGAACAGTTGGCAGAACTGTTCACTAAAGTATGGGTAGGTAGTTTCCAAGATTGGACGTGCATTAAATTCCTTGTACGTCCTCAACTAGAATCTTGACACGTTTCAACTACCCCTACTAAGGACGCAACCTCATATTATTATAAATAGAGAATGTTGTAAGGAGTAAATGCTATCGCTTTTATTGTTTCTTGTTATTATACGCATTTAATCCTTTGTCGAACTTACACCGTAGACCTCTGATCCTATCAGTTGGGTATATAAGTTCGCTTGTAAACTTGATACTCTATCAAGTTTACTTGTTCAAAGGGTGATCATACATTGTCATTCAACTTGTGCGATCCATAGCACATTGTAATACTTTGATTCTTAATCAATAAAGCATTACACGATTGAAAAGTTATTACTTGTGTCATTTACATTAGATAAGTGTTATATTCCATATAGACGTGTTAATTGGAACTTTCAATTGGTATCAGAGCAGTATCGATTTATAAAACCTTTTAGAAACTGTTCTTTATTTTAAACAAATCAAGATCCAATCATGTCTGAAACCATACCACCTATCCCACCACCTTTTGGTGCAAGTTCTAGTAATCCAGGTACCCTAATGTTAATAGGGTTGACACGATGCCTGCAACTACTGACCCTATCAACACTACGAACATAACAAATGTGTCTTAAAGTGTTGTTGATGAGAACCTCCCTCAACTTCTTGATTCAAGATGAGGGTCTCATGTCACAAACATTCCTGCTTTTGACAAAGAAGATTTCACGAGTTGGAAAGTTAGGTTCCTTTCCATCACTCACCGCCTAGACAGTCTATCATGTGTCCTAGATTTCACTGCACGCCCTTTCTCTGATGGTATATTTACTTGTTCCCGCACCATACCCATCATTTAGTTTGCCATCAATTTGTTTTGTTACGTCGATAGGTTAATTTGATGATATGATGCAAAATATAGTGTAAGTTATCATTCTTTCTCATTTGAGTTGTCTAACACAAAACTTAATATTGGAGTTTTCCTTCATTTTCAGGCAATGGCTTGTATGTCATTTGAAATATAATACGAACTAGTAATCTGATGATGCAAATTACAGTTGTATTTATCTAATGCACTAGTGTCTGTTATATTTTTAAAAACCAGGTCACAATATACACATGAAATAACCCCTTACTCGATCTCTAATAGTCTTTTTCTTAAATTTTCGTTAGTTTGTCTCGAAGAATTTAAGAATGAATCATCGCTCTGAAGCATTGTCAATGGGTTGAAGAACAAGGAATTAAATATTAAAAAACCAGCTAGTTATTTAGTCGAAAGTGACCAACAACATTTTAGATTATATACAACAATATAATCCAGATGGAAGATATACAAAAGATTGTGAAAGAACAATACAAAAGTCCCATTAATTATGGCGTATCGTCAAACCACCTTAGTTTTACTCCTAGGTCCGCCAACGATGGTAACGTGATGTGTTGAAAAGTTGACGTAAAAAGAGGTGGAGTTGGTGATCGGGTGACCATTACACCGAGCCTAGCACAAAGATGTTTATATAAGGAAAACCAGATCACGTTAATCTGGCATGATTATACATATAATTTGTAACATAAAAAATATACACTTAAAATGAGATGGATCAAATTGTAGTATATAAACATCGCATACTCATTGCCTCATTCGACTCATAGACACTACACCGCTTCTTCGTAAATAATACCTATAACGTGTGGAATTGTTGAAAGTAGATTTATGGGAACAATTGTTTGATGGATAACGACTTTCATGTTCAGTTAGGAGAGCCTTTTTTCGTTAAGAATTCCTCGTTCCTGTGGTGGATTCTAAATTTGCAGGGCCCTATCTATTCCGTCTCTCGAGCCTCGGAGAAAACCCCCTCCTCTTTGAATTCCATCTCTTTTAACTCTATATATGTGGCGACTATGAGGGGATCAATGACCCCAGTTACAACATTTCTTATCAATGCGCCTAATATCTCTATTTCTGCTAATATTTCACGTATTTTTGTTTATGTTCTCATAGAGATACATTACAAAACAATATTTGTTTCTAAAGCGTTGCTTCTATGATCTTAGGAGCTTGGGCTGACATGGCACACACGTAAGTCAAAAGACTTCTAGCTCAGTTCAATTTGGAAAAAAAAAAAACATTACAAGTTATATTTGTCCTGGCTTACGATGCCTATTGTAATTGTGATCAAAATGGCTAGCAATAAAGCAACGTTGATACACATTAACTCATAATCTTTTTATTAATCTTTTATAGTTAATTATTACATAGTGGTGGAAGTCAAATGATATGTTATTTTCTACTTATGTATGACACTTATACAAAACATATAAACACGGTTCATTGTATTAATACACCAAATTGAAGGTAGCATGCTCTACAATTTGTTTAAAAAATGTGAGATGTTTTATGAAAATTGTGAGTCCCAATAAACAGCTTGTTAAGGCTTAGTTAACTTGAATAAATCCAAACTAACTATATGAGAAACAATGACTATGAATACTACAAGTTATGCAGAATCTAACTTGTAATACTAAGAAGAACAATGTATACTAAACTTTGAATATATTGATTGCAAACTAACTATGAAAACTTGATTGTAAAAACTGATATGTCTAACTATGCCGTAGGGTTCCTTTTATACACTAAAGAAACCCTAATGGGCTTACAAAACGTGTCAAGTGATCATGCATATCTATTCCTAATATAACTCATGCATATCACTTTAGCAGTACTAACTATATAAGACTAACAGTACAAACTATAAACTAACAGTACTAACTATACTAGCAGTACTAACAATGTACTGGCAGTACTAACTACTATAACTAGCAGTACTAATAACTTAGACTATATTCTAAGTTCTTCAATAACAGCATCATCTTAAACCAGCAGTACTAACTTCCAAAGCTAACAGTAGTAACTTCAGAAGTCTTCAATTCCTAACAATCATCCCCTAAACTTGATATTCACCTTTTTAATCATCAAGTTTCTTCCTTATTAGCAGCTTGATCACTAGGAGGATGTATCCAAACACTTTACTCATCTAGCTGTGATTTGACAAACTTGAGAAGCTTAAATGCCATTGTGCTCTTAGCTTCGGCTTCTAGTCTCCAATTTAGCATCTTCTGCAGCATTTCCTTGGTGAGAGGATACCTTTTCTCTACTAACAAGTTAAAGTAAGTCAAGGTACCATCCAACAGCAATGTATGAACTCTACGATTTTCATATAGCTTCCAGCTCATCAGAGTCCAATCCTGTTGATTACTCCAAATTTCATCCTCTGTATTTGGTTCAAACATTACCTTCAGATCTCCCCAAAGCAACAAATTGTAGCCTTCTGAAGTATTGTCTTTAAATCTTTTTATCACCAATCTGTGTAGATCTATCAAGTCATGTCTATCAAATTTGCTCAGCATACTAGATAAGGATTTGTGATAACTAGTATTCCCATCTGCCTTGATTATTTTGTAGACATGTAGATCTTCCATTTCCATATTTGCTAAAATCTGAGATTCCCAATCAACTATAGGGTACTTAGTAGACAAAATCTCTGGATCCACAGTTGCTTCTTCATCTGGAACCACTGTTGTTGTGTCTTCATCACTCTGTGCAGATTCTTGTTGTTGTGTCTTCATCACTTTGTGCAGATTCTTGTTCCTCGGCAACATCCTCTAGCTTTTGCCTTTTTGCACTTTCTTTACCTTGCTTTTCACCTGCTCTTTTTCTTGCAAGTGTTTTCCTTCTACTACTTCCAGCTGCCTTGCTACTACTATCATCCATAGGCTTAAAATCATCAATCTACTTCTTCTCTCTTTCATACAACTTCTGAACTTCTTCAAAGGTCTTGTGCTTTAATTGTTGATGAGTGTACTTTCACATATGCTTGAGATAATTAATCATCTTGTTCCTAAGTTGATTCTTTATAGGTTGTTTGTTCCTTATTGCCTTTGCTCTTTCTGCTGTTAGTTGTTTCTTTCTTCTATCAAAGTATTTTTTAATAATCTGGCCCTTTCTTCAATTGAGTATTTTCCTTGCTCTTCATGTGTTAGCTTGACAGCCAGTTCATAATCAGCATCAAACTCTACAACCAAAGTAGCAATAATAGCCTCTTCTTGCTTTTGTTTCTCTTGTTGTGCTCTTTCCAATGCTGCTAACTCTTCCTCATGTAATCTTTGAGCTAACTCTGCATCACTTTCCATCTAAGCTAACCCTTGATCTCTTCTTTTTACTTTGACAGATTCTTCTTCAACTAGTACACCCTTGCCTTTGTCTTTTGGATCAATAGTTGGAAGAGGTCTAAGTGTTGTAATTGATTTGACAGGTCTGGAAGGGTCTTCTACATCTTGAATAACGACACCTTTATCCTTAGCTTTTTCACTCCTCATCTTTACCAAAGTTTGAGCAATGGTAAGATCTTCATCATCATCAAACACATTTGTAGTTGTTGGAGGTGTTCTAGGATCAGCAACACTAATAGTTACACCAGCAGTATTAATTGGTGAACTAACAGTACTAACTTTAGTTGTAGCTACATCAACTGTCTCTTGAACAAAAGCCATTCCTTCATCCACCAGGTTATCAATATCATTAAAGTCACTTTCCTTGAACATGGGCTTTGTCTTGTCACTTGTCCTCTCCTATTTGGATGCATCCTCCTCATCCAAATCAGCATCAGAAGAAATCTGCCTGTATGACCTCCTTCTTGAGTGTAAGATGCTTGACTTCCTTTTTCTTTCTAATCTTTAACGAATTTTTTCTTTAGGTTGAGCATCTCCATAGCTTGAGCATCCTTCTCTTTTTCCAAGTCAAGAAAGCATTCATCTAGTTTTCAGTCTACCCTCATCACTTTCCAGGTGTGTATACCTCCTGTAAGTGGTGAATGCATGGGGTATGGGTGGTACAGTTTTGGTCCAATTTCAAAGGTATGTTTCATCCTGCCCTCCCCACTTCCAGATGTGTGACCTTCTGAGAGAGGTGGTTCATAGGGCTGTTCAAGCACTTCCTCAGACCTAGTCTAAGCAGGAGTACCCCCAATGGTGTCTTGGCGCCTGGGACTGCCACCTGTATCTATTCCCTGAGGAATGTCAACAATAGGAATTGCCGTGGTCTGGGTCCTAATGATGTTATCATTGTCCTGTTCTGCATCTAAGCTAGCATTAGTAGTGAAGCCCTGTTCCACACTGCATCCCCCTCCTAAGGGACAGCCTCAACGACTCAAGTTTAGAAGGCACACTAGTCTGAGGTAACTCAATGTCCTTTTTGGTTCTCCTACGTTTGTGAGTCCTTCTTTGTCTTTGATATGTAGTTGGAACATGAGCTTCATGAAAAACTATGTTGTAAGATGCTGCAGTTTGATGTGTTTCAGTTTGAGGTGTTGCGGTTGGTGGTGTTTCAATTGGATGTGATTCAACTTGAGGTTCTGAAACATGAGGTTGTGAGGTAGAGGGTGTGGGTTGGGGTTTAGGAGGATTTGATGAATCTTCACCCCCTGGTGTTTGGTTCTGCACCAACATAGAGTCAAAGAGTGGAGTAATGTGACCTAAATTTTTTTTACCTGGCCTTGCCATATTTGAGAAAACCTTTTTAGTATGGCATGGTGTTTCGTATGTATCATTAAAAGGTTCTGGTAAATCTTTAAGTTGATTATTCAAAAAGAGTTGTAAAAACCTTGGATACATTAAAAACTTCTTTGAATCCAAGTTCCTTAATATACCATCAAAAATAAATTTTTGACCCTTTGCCAAACATATAACTGCTAAAGCCAAATTAGTTGAAAACTCATTCCAAGCAGTTGATTTTGAGCAAATACAATAAAGAATGGTATGTATCGGAAATTTCCATTGAGGGGAGAATGAACCTTTTTGAAAAGTAAGTTTTGTTAAAGGCTGTTCATACCCCATCAATGCAAGATTTTCAAAAGTTTCAGCATTTGTAAGGTAAGTAATACCATCCTCATCATTAAGGAGAAGATCACTTCTCACTGATGATTCTGATATGGCTACTTCCCTGCCATCTACTATGGCATGTATTTGCTTCACAGAATTGATTCTTTTGGAAGTAGCAGTATTCCAAAACTGTTCAATATAAGAAGCATAGATAGTAGGACTTACAGTGAGAGCATAGTTGATTAAACTTGAAGAGAGGAAGTCCACTATCTGATGAAACCCTGTATTATCATCACTCTTTACCAAATACACGACCATGTTGTGTTGATCAACAAACTTCAAATCCGCCATAGATGATTAATTTATGAGAAGGGTTCTGGGTTTAAGTCCATTGATGAAAGTATGAGATTTTCACAAAGTTAATTAAGATATTTTAAAGAAAAGCTTAAGGGAGTTATTTGACCGACTGAATAAAATTTAATCTTTATCTTGAATAAATCTTATAAAGGAAAGAAAGATCAAGAATTATCCAAATATAGACCCCTATAAGCAAAGTTGTTGGCGGAAATATCTCAACGGTTATAATTAATTAATAAAAATCTGTTATGTGCCGAACAATATTAACGGTAACAAACAACACTAAATTAGGCTAGCAACACTAAGTTTGTACTAGCATCACTAACTTTCGCACTTATAGTTTTTGGCAAACTACCAGCCATCAACGAATTTGAGAATTCTTTACCAGTTGTCGTTTGCCCTGGAATAGCCAATTATTTCTTGTCTATTAGACATGGTGAATTAATGACCATTTGTTATGTGGTGAAAACCAACATGAAGACACCAGCAATATTAACTAAGTCACCAGTATTCACTTTAAAACAACATCTCCATTATTAATCATATATCCTTTAAGCTCTAATCCTGCAACATGTTAGTTCTTAACACAAAGAAACAAAATCCAAAACATCTTGCATATTGCTCATAATAACTGACAGTATTAACATGTAAACTTAGTAGCACTAAGTATCAGTTACTAGTATTAACCTATTTTCCTCACTTGGCAGCTTTTGCACTTCATTCTAAGTATCCATGATGTATAATCTGCTGCACTTATACACATATATCCATATAACCTTTCTTCAAACACAGCTTCTATCAGCTACACAAATACACATGTACACAACAGTACTATCTGAACCTAGCAGCACTAACTTTTTGTACTATCCCGCAGTAACAAGTGGACCCAGCAGTATCATCTTACCCAGCATACTTAAAAGATAACTAACATTATTAACTTTGTCTTCAAAAATTATGCAACAACATGCCTCTATTCATCACAAGCACACTAGAAAGGACTAGATAGACATGTGAGAATTCATGAGGATCCATATTTATGCATAACCCATGAATAAAAGGTAAAAACTGTTAACCTTCCCTCAATCAATGCAACTACAAATTAAGCATACCAATGCTTGCCACCAAAAAATTGAATCTACTCACATCAAAGGCTTTAGTGAGCAAATCAGCTACATTTTTATCAGTGTGTATCTTAACCATCTCTATCAGTCTCTTCTCATAAGAGTCTCTAATAAAGTGATGCCTAATCTCAATATGCTTTGTTTTAGAATGAGAGACAGGATTCTTGATAACACAAATAGCACTCTCATTGTCAACATGAATCTTTGTCTACATTGTGGAAAACTAGAAGGGAGAGTTGAATAGTTTACCGCTTTTTGGTTTTTATTTAATGTTTATGTTTGTTTATAAAAACTTAGATTCGACTTTTTGTGAATTCAATACTTGCACAATATGAACAATATAAATAAGTAAGAGCAAATAAAGTAATAAGAGATAAGAGTTTAGAAAGATCAAACCACAACACAAGGATTTATAGTGGTTCAGTTACGAAGCTCTTCTTCGGCCTACTCCACTCCCCGAGCACCAAACTCGAGAGTTTTCTTCACTATGTCAACAAACTCCCTTATGGTGGAGAAAACCGTACACAACGTTGCTTACACCGATTTACGACACAAAGCTAAATGTCGAGTTCTAAGCTTAGCTAGAACCAATCTATCACAACACAACTTCACAACTTGTTTACGACTTCACAACTTCACGACTTCTTCACAACTTCAAGACTTCTTCACAACTTCACGACTTTGCTTCACCACACTACTTATATCACAACTATCTAACACTACTAAGAAAGATCACCAAGATCTAACTATGCTTACAACAATCACCAAAACCTAACAACTACACAAATTTACAAGATATACAAATGATTTACAATTTATGATATGGATGCAACAAGATTGCAATATACACTTGGGGTATAATACTTCTTCACTTGATGATGGAAGTATTCTTCTCTTGCACTTGAGGAATTGAGCTTGGATCACTTGGAAACAAAGCTTTATGATTAAATGATTAAAGGATTTTAGTGAGATGTGTGGGCTGTTTTTGATCAGAAAGAATGAGTGCAAAAGGTGAGAAAATAGTAGGGAAAAGTCCAATATTTATAGGACAAACTAGAGGAACGTCTACCTGGCGGTCCCCTTAAATAGGTAGGCGATCCTTTTAATTTTAAGGGGGCCGCCCGTGTATTTAAGGGGGCCGCCCTAGGATAGGCGCTCCCCAATTTGTCTATTAGTGTAGGGGAATTTTCTAGAAATTTTCTAGCCGTTTTAGGTTCGAAAATTTGAATTTCAAAATGTTTATTTTGAATAAAACATTTCTTTTAATTGTAGAAAATATTTTGTAATGTTTATAAAAATGTTTATAACATTTTATAAAAGTGTGAGGTTGAATAAAAATTTTCTTTGATCATAAAATGCATTAAGCATTTATTTATTCATACCTTTAAGTGATATAATTTTCGAAATGAAAATTTACTACTAATTACTTGTTTACGTTTAATTTTACATTGAACGTTTTTATATTTTGTGATTATCAAAACGTAAAGATGTGAAAAATATTAATAATGTTTTTAGGCATTATTTCTATCAACAATCTCCCCTTTTTTGATGATTACAAAATTTAAACTCATTAAATGTAAAATTATTTTTAAACAAGTATTTAGTGAGTTTTATGTCATTTCTCCCCTTTTTTGTAGAATCAAAAATGCATCGTCGAGAATTGCTAGTAAAATCGACGGAATAAATGCTCCCCCTTGATGTGTGCCCCCCCTCGTTTGAGGGCATCAAGGAATCGAGCTATGGTTTCTTGGCTACAAAAACGAGTTAGAACAATACAAATATTTCTAAAATGTAGTAAGAATGAAAAATATGGCATAATAATAATACAACCAACAATAATCATCTATTAATAGTATGTGAACCACACTCATGCATACATAAGGAAAATAACATGCTAACATTCATGAGATTTTTAAACTACAAAAAGTCTAATAACTAGTAAAGCTCCACAGGACTTGCTTTCAAAATGGTGGATGGACAATTATTTGAGAAACTAAACATAGAGTATGTTTAGTTTGGGGAAGATGATGGAGGTGGTGAGATGATGGTTGTTGGTGGTTGTGAAAGCATATGTTCAATATATGAAAACATATATTGGAGTTCATCTCTCAATCCAAATATGAGAGTACGATTGTGAATGCAACACAAACATGAATCTCCATGTGCCTCAAGAAGGTTCCAAGGAATGAGATGACCAAGGATAGGTGGTGAAGGTGATGGAGTATCAAATTGGACATCAAGTGGGGTAATTGGTGAAAGGGTGAGAGTGATGTCTATTGATATATTTTCTTGAGTTAGAGGTGGTGGAGAAACTCTTGGAGGAGGAGATGTTGGTGGGTTCAAGTAACCATTGGGTGAAAGTGATGTTGATGAGGTTAGTGATTTTGGTGTGTAGTCAATTGAAGAAGATGAGGTGTCTTTGGTGGATGAAGTTTTAGAGGGTCCATTGGGAGCACTAGGAGATGATTCTTAAAGCTTGGGTGATAGGGTTATAGTGTCTTTATTTGTCAAGTCAATGAAGAGTTGTTTTGGTGGTATGATGGTGAATTTTGGTTTCTTTGATGGTTTGGAAATAGAAGCTTTTGGTGAAGCCATGGAGGTTGATGATGGTTAGTGTATGATGAGGAAGATGATGTGTTGATGATGATCATTTGGAAGGGATTTATGAGAATAGAATAGATTAGAAAAGGAATGAATCTGAACTAGTTTAGGTTATTCCAAATTATGTTCGAGCATTCTGGGAAAAGATAGCCGAGACTAGGTAAAAGAGGGTCAAAAAGCAAGAAAAATATTGTTTTACCCTTGATTTGCTAGGGCGGTCCCCTTAAAGATAAGGGGGCCGCTTGTTATGAATTAAGGGGGCTGCCCTCTACTGGTTTCCATTTTTCATAGAAAAACGATATTTCTCAGAATTTTTTGTGAGAGTATTTCTGTTTTGGTGGTTTATTTGCAGCAATCCCTATTGAGTTTTATGAGCACATTTAATCATATAACGTGTAATAAACACATCAAATCATGAAACCAAAGTAGCATAAGTAGTTGATTAAATAAAACACTCAAGTCTTTCCGAATAAATCGGATAATCACCACACAAGTTGTTTAGAACATACACATAATCAAGTTAAAAATTGTCTTAAACCACATTTAGCTATCTAGCTAATTTCTCTCCTATGTCTTCACTTCTTCTTCTTGCTAAACACTCCCTTTCCAAATGACTTAAACCCTTCGCGCATCTCCTCATGCATTCGTTGCGTTT
>BQNB010153369.1:0-15651 GCA_026074375.1 Tanacetum coccineum
TGAATCTTTGGTTAATCAATTAAATTAAAAGTCTATCGAAATTACTAATTTAAATGCTCAGCTTCAAGAAAAGATTTTTGTCATAACAACATTAAAAATGATCTAAGGAAATTCAAAGGAAATGACATAGTTGACAATGTTGCCTAAGTGTTAAATGCTACCACTATTGCTCCAGGATTGTATAAGCTTGACCCAGTAACTTTGGCTCCTAAGGATAAGAATAATATGGAAACTCACATATACTACCTTAAGCACACTATGGAACAAGCTGCTATTCTTAGGGAGATAGTTGAACAAGCCAAATCACTAAACCCTTTAGATAGTGCATCTTACTCTGCTTGTAAGTATGATAAGTTGATTCAAGAGTTGCTAGGATATGTTATAGATACTTGCCCTAATATTCACAAACCTAGTGAGAAATTAGTTGTTGTCACGCTTATCAATAAAAAGAAAACATTTAGGTTTGCTGAACCCGTCATATCATCAAGCACATCCTAAAAACAATTAGGCTCTTCCCAAACAAAGACCAAACAGACCACTAACAATTTTGTGTCAACTTCTATAGGAGTAAGCCGGTCTACTAAATCTAGCAAGTCAAAGTCTACAGACAATACAAAGAATGATAGGATCCTACAGATTTCAAGTAGTACCCAAAAGAAGAATAAAGTAGAAGACCACTCTAGGATCGTTAAGTCTTGTTTGAATAAACCAAATTGTGTTGTTGAACCATCTGGAAATGCGCATGTGCAACATTCCAAATTAAATACAAATTCTGAGCTAATGTGCGTTAAATATAATAGTTATATGTTTGATGCTAGACATGAATTGTGCTTTCTTGATTTTTTTTCTGATATGAATGCGAGTTCCAAATCTAAGTCTGTTAAGAAAGCTAAAAAGAAAGAAGAATTGAAACCTACAGGAAAAGTGTTTACTAAAATTGGATATAACTGGAGACCCACAGGAAGGACTTTCACTTTAGTTGGAAATGCGTGCCCTTTAACTAGGATTACCGCCACTAATAAAGTGTCTCTTAAGGAACCCATTCCTCTAGAAGTAGTTGCACAAGAATCTGTAGTAACTAAGGTTTATACTAGGAGACCTAAGGTACCTAAGACTAATGGTTCTAATAGCAAACCTAAGATTGCAAAATCTGTGATTTCTAACAAAACAGAACCCGGTACATCTCGGGGATCCAATACTTCAGTTGCTCCATCTTCTTCTTCTCTTGTCGATCTCAGGTTGTCCAAATTGTTTTGTGGTATTTGGACTCCGGATGCTCAAAGCACATGACTGGAGATCGCTCTCAGCTCACCAATTTTGTTCACAAGTTTCTCGGTACTGTCAAGTTCGGTAACGACCAGATTGCAAAGATTATGAGGTATGGTGATTATCAGATAGGGAATATCACAATTTCAAGGGTTTATTATGTGGAAGGACTAGGACACAATCTATTCTCCGTTGGTCAATTCTGCGACTCAGATCTTGAAGTAGCTTTCAGAAAACACACGTGCTTTGTTCGTAATCTGGAAGGTGTTGATTTACTCTCAGGATCTCGGGAAACCAACCTTTATACATTGTCAATTGGGGATATGATGGCGTCTTCTCCAATTTGTCTCTTGTCCAAAGCCTCAAAGACCAAATCATGGTTATGGCACCGACGATTGTCACATTTAAACTTTGGTGCTATTAATCATTTGGCTAAAAATGGTCTTGTACGAGGGCTTCCTAAATTGAAATTGAAAAAGATGATTTGTGTTCGGCATATGATATGATGCAAAAAGCAAGAAACAATAACATAAACCTAACATTTATAAGACACAATCAGGAAAAACTATATCTTTTGCACATAGATCTTAGTGGGCCTATGCGTGTTGCAAGTATAAATGAGAAAAAGTACATCCTCATCATTGGGGATGATTACTCTCGGTTCACATGGGTGGAGTTTCTAGCATCAAAGTTGGAAGCTCTTGATTCTAATCTATTAAGTTTCTAAAGGATGGATACAAGGTTAGATTGAAACGTTATGCATGGAACATTCGTACAGATAATGGAACTGAGTTTGCCAATCAAACTCTGGGTAGCTATTATGAGAGTGTTGGTATCTCTCATGAAACATCGGTTGCGCGATTGATGACATCAAATAACATCACATTTATACCATCATTTATCCCGAATAAACTAACCACTTTTGTATAATTATTGCAAGAATTTGTACTTAATTGCTTAAAAGTGTTAATTGCAGTAATTGAGGAGTGATTTGTGAAGACATGCTAAAAGGCGCATATTTTAGAACTAAAATGAATACATTTGAAGATTACTCATTTCTGACCAATACGCCGTATCCAGGAAAAGAGATACGGCGTATCAGCGCCAAGTCTTCACAAGAAAACGCGTATTCACAATTCCTAATACTGCGTATCCACCTTCTGCCATACAACGTATCCATGAAGATAACTCTTCAGATACAAAAATATTATTATTTTGGGAATGTATATTATGTAGATCATAAACTTTGTGCGCACTCCAAAGGATACACCCCAATACGCCGTATTGTCCTAGCCCAATACAGCGTATCCAGCCTTTTTCAGAGACTATAAATAGAAGACTCAAAAACAAGTTTTTAGTGTGCAAAATCATATTCTTCATACCCTACACATAAAAGACGATTTTCTAAAGAGAAGAAGGGCAACCAAAGGTCAATCATCGATCACGATTCCATTGAAGACACCGTGTAATTTCCTTACTCTTGTAATCATTTAATTTTTGGTATCATTCGGTAAAACATTTTGTTTATCTTGGTTAATTGATCACGCTTGTATAATTACAATGGGTATGGGCTAATACCCTTAGGTATTAGCCATCTTAATGAAGATTTAATGTTTGGTTGGTTTTAAAATCGATTTTCTTAATTTATCATTGAGAGTTTAATTATGTTTATCACAGGATACTTGTCTATGTGTTTGAATATGCGACCTATCATTAAACTAGGTTGTTTCGCCTAACAAGTGAAGCTAGATACTGGGATAGCTCTCATAATCGTGTTATATAATAGGACCAAATAGATAACAAAATAAAGTTCTGTCTTTGTTTGTCTTTGTCTTTAAATTAAGAGCTTAGTTGGACCGGTTGGTGACCCGTAATGTTTCAACAAGTATGTTCTTGATTAATTGATAAAGATTTAAATGGTGGACTACCAATATATAAAATACCGTCAAACAGTAAGTGGGTAAAGTCCCGATGGGCTAGGGTTTATTAATATCACAATTTCTTTAATCCTTAGATAGATTATAATTAAACTAAAAGGATTCTTTATGCGGATACGTTAATTGTGAAAGGATTCAACGTGTCTAGGTCTTAGGATGATGTCCCGCCTAAGTCTTAAGAATGATATGCCGCTTCAAGATAAAAAAAATCATTGCACTATATAAACGAATCAACGTTTAATTGGATTTAATATAGCTAATATAGTTTTCTATTATTTGGCTTTTACCGCTCTTTTATCTCCTGATTGTTTTCTTGCATGTTTATTGTGTTTAGAATTGATTATTGTCACCATAAAAACCTGTGCCAGTCTCTCAGGCAGAAAACCCCCCAATCCTATTAGAAAACGTATATAGCATAAGTTTAACAAGTAATTAGAATTAACTTAATTATAGTAATTAAAATACTGATAGAATATAAGGTTAAAAACCTCGCTCTTAGTGTTCGACACCCTACTTACCATGAAACTCCACCCGATCGGGTACACTGCCCGTTAAAGTGTTGTTTTAGGATAAGTCGGCTAAATATAACTTTAAAACTTGGTAATCAATAAATTGACCCTACACGACAGTACATCAAGTTTTTGGCGCCATTGCCGGGGAGTAAAGTTGTTTAATTCTTGTTTGTTAGTATTTTAGTTTAGATTAATTTGCATATTTGTGTGGTTGTTTAGTGTGCATTGTATATTTTTGCATATTGTGTGTTCGTGTGTTTTCTGCAAAGTTACAATCTGTTGTAACTTTCTGAGTCGAATACTTAATACGGCGTATTCAACTTCTGGGATACGGCGTATAAATTTTTTCAAACCAATACAACGTATTCGACTCTATCATCGATACGGCGTATTCAGTTCACTGAAAACGGCGTATTAGGCTATATGACCATTTTCTTTCCTAGCTATTTTATTACAGGTTAAAATGGACGACCCCAACATTACTATGGAAGAATACATGAGGATCAAAAAAGAAAAAGCTCGTAGGCGTGGTCAGGTGTATAACTGGGAGACTACTACATACGGTAAGATATGGTGTAATGAAGACGTTCACGACCTCAGATCTATTGAAACTGAATTCTCAGCTATAGTCTTAAATGATGCATTAACATCTGAAGTAGCACTCTCGTGTGAACCCACGGTAAGTCCTCTTAACGACAATCAAATTGACTTTAGAATATTGTTTGACGAATCCGACGATAAAGATTACAGGGTGATTTATGACAAAAATTTATTTTCCTATAAAATAATTTCTGTCGACGATTTGAAAACGGATTTGGAAAATGATTATGATAAAGTCAATATGCCTTCGTTTTTGTCACCCAAGCCTACGGTCAGTTATTTTAACGATTTAGGCTTCTTTAAAGATTTTGAGAATGAATTTCCAGCCATTGTTTACAATGATGCTCTTACGTCTAAATTAGATTTCTTAACTGAACCTGCTGTGAGTCCTCAACATATCGATGAATTTGATTTGAAAGATGAAACATCATTGTTCGAATGTGATGGAGAGGAACAAAACATTTTATACATAGGTACATAAGGACAATGATTTGAAAGATGAAACATAATTGTCCTTACCCTTATGTACCGAGTTTACCCCTCAATTGCATTAGGATTATCCCATGATAGCCTATAAACTCAAATGCATTCTAAGTGATTCATAGTCTATCATCTAAACACTAAAATTTCTCCTCTCTCCTCTTCCTATTTGGTTGGTCAAACCAAAGGATTCGAAAACCTCTAACCTATCCAAGAAACCCTAACTATTCGACTAAAGCAATAATATAAAGAATAATGTGATTCGTGTTGATCAAGAAGGTTGTGGAGCTTACGTAACTGTAGGAACACAAGTAAATATCCTAAACATCATTTATATGTTCTAGTAGGTTATACTACTGATTAGGAGATATGTTATTAGGGGTTTGGTATGCATGGCCTTTATGTGTTTATTTTCTATTGTGCATATTTTATAAGTCATGTGGTTGACTACCAATACCCTACCATAGACACATACACTTATTTAGTCTATGCGAGCATTGCCTCGGTCACGACGATCATTAATCTTTTCACGCTTTCTCTAGTGGATTAAAGGAAAAAAAATAAGCGCAAGGGATTTGAGACGACAATAAAAAATAATTCTTTTTGCATTTTTATTTTAATTTTCTGTTGCAATTCAGATGCAAATTTTAAATTCGAATCGGAATTGCAACAAAAAGAAATAATAATGTGTTGTATATTTAAAGGGTTAATATACAAAGAGGTTACTAAAGTTTACGAAAATGTTCGCCTTAGTAACTAAAGTTTCATTTTGTTCGTCTGAGTTACCCATTTTCACGGGTTAGTTAATTAGGTTACCCAACATTTGTATAAGTTACATTCATATTACTCCGTAGAAGGGTTACCGGATGATAACCTGTTGTCAGATGAACCCCACACTTTTTCCAGATTTTTTAACAAGTAAATAATATTAAATTATATATTATACCTTTATTATTAAACATGAAGATTGTTCCCCCGAGGTGATTTTAATGCACTTATTAAACACTCCGCCTGACCCGATTTCTTTATTATTATACCCGGACCATTTAAGAGAGTATACACGTATGGGATTTTGATAACTAATCATAAAATAAGCTCATAAGTATACAAAAAAGCTAAAACAAACACCCTTAGTTTATATATGAAGCCTAATATGAGTTAAAATCAGCAACAAATAAGTAGTAATTTGGATTGTTTGGTGATGGTTTTGTGGTTTGTGTGCAGATCAGTTAGGATGGATGGTGTTCGAGTGCAAGATGAGCTTAAGGAATATAACGGACCTCGACATGAGATAGAGATACAGAACAAGGTCACAAAATTGTTTCCGTTGTTAGATGAGGTAATATTATTTATATTACATTTTTACCCTTGAATGTGTTTCTTGAATATTGTGCAGTGCGTGTAACTAAGTACCAATACAAATATATGAAATATAGGTCGATAAAAAATAAAGAGAATATTGCTAGCAATTGCAAATTGTTGAAGCAACATTATATGTAGTGTTTGGATGTGGTGTCGCAAGGCCATACACATCACTTGCACATCTAACAATATCTCGCCACTTCCAATGCTTAAGGGATATAATTAATGGTCAAATTCACGTGGACCGTCAAAGCTTAGGAGAGCAGGGTGATTCATCAGACCGAGTGTTACCACGTCTAAGGAAGATGCAAAAGTAGCTCAGGCAACAAAGAAGTCTTCAGCATTTGGGTGTGAGTCGACATTCGTGGAGGCTTCAAAGAGGTTTTCCAGAAGCCTTGGTCTCTATTCTTCGTGCTTGACTATTTGAGCATTTTCTTAACTCGTATGTTATTTTAATTTTCACCTTATTTTAAGATTTTATATGTTATCTGATTTGATTCTAACATGTCTAATGTAAACATTAATCAGTTACCCGAAGGATTTTGAGAACATCATGCTAGGGACTAACCCTAGGCCAGGTAAATACACTTTCATATCGACTTTATTATTTTAGACAAAATTTATAAATTAGCAACATACTTTTCCAGATGGTCTGATTTGGGAAGTGTACCTTTTTATGAACCAACCTGCTAATAAGAGTTTTTTATGGATTAGTTTTGTAGTTATAGTGCAAAAAGGTTGTTACTACCCACAATAAACTCTAAAAACTGGAGTGTAATCACCATATAGGAGCAAAAAAAGATATTTACTAAAGCTAGCCCATTCCTATAACTCTAATTACCAAGATAGTTATATGCAAAGATCCAGGAAAGTACTTCATTTATGCTGCTGAAAATAAGCTACCCAAACAACCCTTAATAACATGCTTAGGACGACAAATGATTGATGAAATAGGCTATACAAACATCCCTTAATAACATGCCTTTGATGCTGAAGTGTCTGCTGATACAGGCTACCCAAACAACGCATAATAAAGTGTGAGCACATCGAAATGGGTGCTGAAAATTGCTATTTAAACAACCCTTAATAACATGTTTTGTACGCTAAATGACTGTACTATGGTTTTGTATGCGCTTGATTACTGTGTGCAAGTTTTATTTTCCTTTGTAGTCAAATGGGTCAAAAGCTTGCACCCACATCAGCTTATTTACTTATCTTTCATAATGTTTTTTTGAAGTTCAGATTAATAGTAACTTTTGTACAGATAGTCAACTTTGTACATCCAATACACGTTTCCAACAGATTATTCCTTGGAATGCAGGAGGAATATTTCTGTGCATGTCACAAGAAGAGCTTAAACCCCTAAAATATCAAGAGTATCATGGCAACCGCTGGGAGTGTGACTATCATGATTATGCATACTATCAATGAGCAATACAGAACCGACCTTCTATATGAGACGTTTTTAAGAAAACATATCACTTCGAATAAGGAACAATAATAAATTGTTTAACATTCAAGCAACGGAAGCAAAAACATATAGATACTACAACATCGTTTACAAATAGTACAAAGTGATCTTCAGATTACGGCAAATGATTGCAATAGCAGAGACTATCATATAGCATTTCATTCTTAATACCTGAGAATACATTGCTAAAGTCAACAAAAGTTGAGTGAGTTCATAAGTCTTTTTGATATTAAAGCAAAAATGTAGTGTATATGAATCAACAAGAAACACACCCGCATATGACAATATAATAGATACATAGTCATCTATAAATCTGCATTACTATTGTCCTAAGCACATGACACCGAAAGCGTTTAACATATACCAACAATAAATGAATGCCCTCATTCAGTTTTCTAACCTCGGAACACCCGAATCGACTCAAATGAAACGTGTGGGTAGCTTTGACTAATGTCAGTCCCAAGACAAACAGGTATTTTCTATCCTTGATAGATCTATCCATTAACATTCGGCTCATAAAGAATTTAACGTTCATGATAGAGCTTCGAGGCAAATATATGCAACTTGTTTTAAATCGGGACTTATGACCCAATCGAGTAATGAGATAATGTGTATTTGTATTCTCACAACGTTTAAAATACAGCAATGTTCTCAACCACCAAAAAGATGATTTACACAGAAGAAGTAGGGCTATGAAAACTCACCTGACATCGTTAATCGTTTGAGATGGTAGTGGAATTAAGGCACGTCAAACAGTAACGTCATCACAACACCTAACATAATTATGACAAAGTCTGAGTCCTCCACATTCTAAACATATGCAATGTATTATCAAACTGTCAAAGCTTGGTCCGTATTATATTTAAAACTTTATATGTTTTCAAAGTGTCGATTAAACCGCGGCCCTAGTGACGACCTTACAATTTTGAGTATCTACAATTTCGTATGGTTTTATATCTAATAAATGTAAACAGTATTTGTATGTTATTAAGTACATGTATCTTCTCATCGCGTTTGTTTATTTAATATCGTCGTCGCGTTAACTAATTAGTGCTACAACTTATTTACTTTATTTAATATTCTCAAATCGTTTCATGTTTTATAAAATCGATGGCTATTAAATATAATATTTTAACAACTCAAATGTAAGTTTATGAAAATATTTTTGGTGTTAATAAAATGTATGAGCCATGTACAAACTCCCAGATTTATCGGGTTTAAAAAGTTCATTTTCCTTCGATAAACAATTATAAACAGCAACGTAATTTCGTTTCTAACTTATATTCGCTAAAATAAATATACTTGTAAAACTAACTACACTTGTTTCAGAATTCCGTCACCATCATTGAGCAACGAACTCAAAGCTACACACACATATATATAGTATAATATAATATCTATATATATTTATATTCGCTAAAATAAATATATTTATTAAACTAACTACACTTGTTATCAATTTGTCATCCATTTGAAGCTCGAACTCATAGCTACGCATATATATATATATCTTTGTCAGAAATTGCAAGTGAAAATATCTTGATTGGTCTCTATGTCAACTTGTCATCAAAATAATACATGCATCTTTGTATATTATAACTTATCACGTGTATGCACTCTATAATTCATGTCCTACTATTCTTTCTTGCTTTCTTTCCGGCTGTACACCTGTCGCACACAACAGTGAGTTTTTAACCCACTGTTTTTCGGTTTCAATTCTTTCACAACAAGGCTCGAATGTATATTATATATATCACGTGTGTACCCCTCCCTTTTTCCCTTTTCTGCTTTTTGACGCACACAAACAGGAGGTTTGACAACCACTTTTGTGGTGTCATTTGCTTCCACTCACGTGTCCTTAATAATACATATATATATATAGGTTCTTCTAGGTTTCCTATATAGATTATCACATGTATATATGTGTATATGGAGTACACGGTTTGCATATTTTCTGGTTTCCCTTTTTGTTGCCCATCAAACACTCACTGTTTTTCCCTTCTTGCCATCTTGGTTAAACAAACAGACGCAACAACATGCAGGTTTTCGTTTTATATATTATTTGAACATGAGCGTGACTTAGGTGATTAACAATTTGAGGGCTATGCTTCGAGATACCAGTGACCTCTCGTTTCATGTAGAGCATGCAGCCTCAACAGCAAGCAACGCTTGCCATGATTCGTTAGCTTGCATGCGACACAGGTGAAGGTTTATGTTTTGAAACGATGCGCACGGAGTGCTCTTTCTTGCAACGTAAATGATGTACTCACAACGAGCAAGACTCGGCTGTGGTTGGTCTCGGGTCTCATGGTTAAGTCCATGTTTCACATCGTGAGTTTAATGGTTAAATCTATGTTGCACGTCGTGGGTTTCATGTGAGGGTTTTCCTCACATCTCATGTAACACCCCCAAAATAGGGTCGCAGCGGAAAGGTAACAATGGGGTGCTACGTCAAAGTACAAAAATCAAGATATAGAAAATGTTATTACTATACAATTACGGTTTGACATTTACAAGTTTTTGCTATACATTGTTTATTTTATTGTGTTGCGATAGTTTTAGCAGCGTGCGCAAAACGCTAACCATACATGCATTATACGAGTCGTGTGTGGTTGAGCCTAAGCAAGGCCGAGACCTCTGGCCGACTTGCCAAGGTTGGTGTGACTTTGGTCTTGGTCGCAATATGGGTTAAGTATATCCTGGTAAATTAGAAAAGACACACCAAGGTCCAAGCTCGATAGATGACGAGAAAAGATTGTGGTGGATGAGAGAACTCGACCTCCCTTGCTTCAACACCCTTTTTTAAAACGCGACTACACCTGGCTCCTTGCCCTCAACGTAGTTTAACTCTAACGGGTATAATTTACGTAGGTTTTTTTTTATTTTTTTTTTTTTCCCCAAAGTATAGCGTATGAAATAGCTCGGGCTTGGTGCCTATTTATACTATAGGGTAACTACTATCTTTCTGAACCATGCATATGAAATGATATGATTCATATATACTAATTTGTATTAAAAACAAATTGTGAAGATCATTCCTTTTATAATACTGTGGGAAATAGTTACTAATTATGATTTGACTTGAATATGAAATTGAACGTAACATGTGTATACCTCAAAGGTGTAGGACACTATATGTAAGTAATGAAATGAATGAGTTGGTTCATTCATTTTGAATTTCATGAATGACTTTTAGATAGCATTTACACATTGAGTTTTTAGGGAAACAAAACGTTCAAGACGTATTATTTATTTAGTAAAGTATACGTCATTGGTCCTTAATATTTTGTATATTAAGAAGTGTGAATGAGTCATAAATAAATATATTCGTGGACGTGTTTTGCAGCGCCGTCCGAAAATATGATTTTATAGTAACGATATCACTAAAGTAATCCCTTTTGATTCGAAAATAAATGACCCGTTTTGTGCGTGTTATTATAACACTTGACTAGCACAAAAATATTGTATGCGCTGAAGGAAACTTTATTAGAAAAGAAGTGGTAATTGCAACTCTTGTGGTAACATACTTTTATCTAAATGAAAAGATTCTAAATTTTTCCGAGGTGTCACATCCGCCCATGTTCTGGCGATTTCGTCCTGAAATCAAGACGTTTGTGGGAGATCGAGGATTTGCGAATAGGTGAGTATTTCACCCTGAATTGGTCTTTCGCGTTCCCAAGTGTACATCTGGGCCTCTACGTGCGTTCCAACAGACTTTAATGATAGCTAACGGCTTCGCTTGGTTGCTGACTCAGTGTCCATAATCTCTACGGGTTCTTCAACGAATTTGTTTTGTCGTCGAGTTGGATTTCCTCCAGAGGAATAAACGAGTGTGTCATCGATAGAACATTTCTTGAGGTTTACTAACTGAAAACCGTTGTGTACTCGACTAATTTCTTGAGGTAATTCCAAACGGTAAGCACCTGGACCAATCTTTACTATGATTCTAAAGGTCCAATAAACGAGGGTTCAACTTTCACGTTTTTCCAAATCGCATCACACCCTTCCAGGGCGCGACTTTTGACATACCCTTATCTCCTACTTCAAACCGAGGGGCCTACGCCTCTTGTCCCACATAGCTCTTTTGTCGATCACGTTCGCTTGCATGCGATCCCTAATCTTGAAAATCTTCTGTAGTCTCGTGAATAAGCTCTGTCCGGTAAGTTGTGCTTCTCCAACGTCAGCCCAACAAACGGGCAAACACACTTCCGACCGTAAAGTGTTTCGAATGGTGCATGCATTGATACTCGTGTGATAACTATTATGTACGAAAATTCTACTAGGGTAAATGTCTATCCCAACCATTTCCGAAGTCAATCACGTAAGCTCTTAGCAATGTCCTCTAATGTCTGAATGTCCTCATCACTCTGATCATCGGTCGAGGATATAGGCATACTCGAGTCCAACTGTGTACCCAATGCTTTAATGCAAAGATTGCCAACCTCGAAGTGAAATGGCTATCACGATCAGAGATGATGACACCGGTAATACCATGTTCTTGCTACTATCTCCTTCATAGTATACCTCGTTAATTTTTCTGTTGAAAATCCGTCTCCTTCATGCAAAAAGTACGTATACTTAGAAAGACATCAACAATGACCCAATCGAATTGTATCCGCCGCCGTTTGGGGTAAGTTTTGGTAAGAAATCATTGTTATCTTTCTCCCACCTTCCATTCTGGTATATCGGGTTGGACCAATAAACAATGAGGGCCTCTGATTTCAGCTTTGACCTTGGCACAAAGTCAGGCATTTGCAGACATCTTGGTGATTTTAGCCTTCATGTTTGGCCACCAATATAACACCTTCAGGTCATGGCACATTTTTGTCGGCTCCTGGATGAATAGAATACACTGACTTATGACGATCGTGCATAATCAAAGATCTCATGTTACCGTAACATGGTAACCAACTCCTAAATCCCAGCATAATGTTCCATCAGCGTGGGCTTTCTAACTTCTTTAGCATGCCACTGAATCTTCGCTTCAGGTTATTCAACCCTAATTGCTTCTTACTGAGCCTCAAAGGATTCGTGATAGAAGGCCAAGCCATGGTCCCATAACCAGGCTCTTACTCGTAATGATCATCACTACCTTCCGGTAGTGCTAAAATAGGTGCATCACATAGTTTCTGCTTCAATAGCTGGAAAGCTTCTTCCTGTTCTTCACCCCAATCGATGAATCTCCTATAGTAGCCTGCAAGACCTAAGAACTGGCGAATCTCTGAAGGAGTGGTTGGAGATGCCCAATTCTTAACCGCTTCAATCTTAGCTGGGTCTACGCGAATACCACTGCTATCAATCACGTGACCAAGGAATTTTACTGTATTGATCCAAAATTCACACTTAGAAAACTTGGCATACAGTTCTTCCTTCTTCAGCAACTCCAGAATAGTTTTCAGGTGTTCCTCGTGTTCTTTCTCATTGCGAGAGTATGTGAGAATGTCATCGATGAACACAATCACAAACTTATCCAAGTATGGCTTACACACACGGTTCATGAGATCCATGAACACCGCATGTGCGTTGGTCAGACCAAAAGGCATAACTCGGAATTCATAGTGTCCGTATCGTGTTCTGAAAGCAGTCTTGGGAATATCTTCTTCTCTAGCCCTTAACTGATGATAACCGGGTTATTATACAAAGAAGTTACTATACTTTCCTAAAAAGTTCGCCTAAGTTACTAAACTTTTATTTTGTTCACTTAGGTTACTAAACTTATGAAACATGACATTTGGGGTTTCTCAACTTGCAAAAATATACGTAAACATCATTGAACTTGTAAAAACATGACATTTATGTTACTTAACTTACCTAAAAATATACGTCCAAGTTGCTCGGATTAACATTGAAATTATGGGGGTGTATGTTTATCAAAAGTTCAGTAACCTAAGTGAACAAAATGAAAGTTGAGTAACTTAGGCGAATTTTTTGGAAAAGTATAGTAACTTCTTTTTCTATTAACCCGATGATAACCTGACCTTAAGTCAATTTTTGAGTAGATGCTGGATCCTTGCAACTGATCGAATAAGTCATCGATCCTTGGTAAGGGATAACGATTTTTCACTGTAAGTTTGTTCAACTCACGATAATCGATACACATTCGGAAAGATCCATCTTTCTTTTTGACAAACAAGATTGGTGCTCCCCACGGAGAGGAACTTGGTCTTATAAAACCTTTGTCAAAAAGTTCTTTTAGTTGTTCGACTAGCTCTTTCATCTCTGCAGGTGCAAGACGATATGGTGCGCGAGCAACAGGTGCAGCTCCGGGTATTAACTCGATATGAAATTCTACTTGGCGTGTCGGGGGTAATCCTGACAAATCTTCAGGAAATACTTCCGGAAAGTCTCTGACAACAAGCACATCTTCAATTCGCCTCTCTGAAATTTCAATTTTCTCTTCCTTCATCATTTGAATCAAGAACACTTGACATCCTTGGTCGATGTACTTCTGTGTCCTGATGCTCGATATGACTTCTAATCTCGATTCGCTTTTAATTCCGCTCCTTTCGCCTTGTATGATCAACATATTGTTTCTGTACGGAACACGAATGTACTTCTCATAACACACAACTTCTGTGCGATGTTCGGCCATCCAATCCATTCCGACGATGACGTCAAAACTTCCTAATTCTATAAGGAGTAAGTCAATTTTGAACAGGTGATTTTGCAAGTTAAGAGTACACCCTCTTAAAATAGTACTTGTGGTTAGTGACTTGCCGTCGACTAGCTCCACGCTATAATTAGTATCTAGGGTTGTAGGAGGGATGTCTATATATTTACTGAAAGCATAAGACACGAAGCCTTTATCCGCACCAGTGTCAAATAGTACTGAAGCATAGACATTATTGATCAGGAACGTACCATTTACCACGTTGTTATCTTTCACTGCTGCTTCAGCACATAGGCTGTATACTCTGCTAGGTGCTCCTCACCCTCCTTGAGTACTGGTTGATGCTTGGTTATTCCCCTTAGGGTTCCCTTGATTCTGTCTTTGATTGTTCTGAGGGTTTTACGGGTTGCCTCGAATTTGATTCCCACCGCCTTGATTCCTATTATTTGGACACTTGTTTTTGTAATGTCCTTTTTCGCCACATTCGAAACAAGTGGCATTACTTCCCTGTCCTCTTTGGCTTCCTGGTCCTCTTTGGGTTGCAGGACGAGGTAGAGCTCGACAGTCTTTGGCCTTATGTCTTGCCTTTCCATAGTTGTAACAAGCAGGAGGGCATGCGTTAGTGTGGTGTCGTCCACATTTTTCGTAGTGAGGTAACTTGCCACCATAAGAACCTTGCCCGGCTGTAAACACCCTTGTTATCTCTGGGCGTTTGTTCGGGTTGAGGTTGATAGCGTTGTTGGTGTTGTTGGGGTTGTGGGTGTAGTGGTTTCCGTTCCATTTTCATTTGTCGCCCGAGTTTTCTCCTAACTCTTGGACCACTTGGTACATCAAACCTTGAGCCATGTCAATTGCTTCATGCAAGTCCACTGGTTTGGACGAGGTTACGTTACCCTTGATGCTCAAAGGTAGACCTTCTATGTAACGTTCCAACAACCGGTCGGCGTTGGGTTGCATGTCCGGGATCAAGAGTAACAGATCGAACGTACACATTCCACCAAGTTAAAGCACTATCTGGCAGTGTGCTAGAAGCAAACTTAACCCTGTCACCTTCTGCAACGTTGCTTATCCCAAATTGAGATTCTAGTTTCTCAAACCATCGGGTTAAGCCTACAACACCTTAAGTACCTTAGAAGTTTTCATGCATGACTGCACGAAATTCCTTGTAGTTGCATGTCTTGTTCTGGGAAGAGTTGGATCCTAGGTTGTTCTGTTCTTGAGTGCTTGCAGCATGAGTCACAGCGGCAGCTACGAGTGCTTCAGCAACTCTTGTGGCAATGAGCTGGTTAAGCATCTGAGTGTCAATGCCACTGTTGATGTCCATGTTGTTTTGGTTGGTCAAACGGTTGACTAGAGGGTTCCAGCGGACAGTTGGCGTCGTCCGGGTGCCATTTTTTTATAAGAGGGACAACG
>BQNB010153370.1:3051-15651 GCA_026074375.1 Tanacetum coccineum
CCAAAAGTAAACTAAAATGTAGCATATCATACTACAACTATTACAAGATGATAGCACTTAACACAACACTTAACACTTGACACGTCTCATGGATTTTTCTAATTAGCAACAAATTTTAGTTATTGTCTATTCTCTTTTTTATATATATCACATTAGGTACGTATTTATTAACAAGTTTTCTCTATATATATCACGTTAGGTACGTATTTTATTAACAAGTTTTCTATATATTGTGTGTTTACATCTTTTTTACAAAAAGCAGTATATATTTAAACAAAGCATATGCCTTTAAGTTTTTATACATCCACCTCGTAAGATTGTAAAATGTATCATTACCGATAGAAATATAACTTATCATATTAAAAAACTATATATCTTGAAATTAAATTGTGATAAGTTGAGAGTTTTAATCTTAAATTATATATTAGTTAAAAGAAAATGAAGAAGGTAACGTAAACCTGAAATGGGTTGTACTTTAGAGGAGAGACCCCGTTAGAGATACATGTTTTAACTTAAATCTCAACCATTCATTCATTTTTAGAATTTCACTATAAATAAACACAAAACACAAACATAAACCATAAAACACATGTCTGTTTCAGTCGCCACTTTTCTTCAAAGATATCATCATACATTAAACCCAAACACTAGTACCACAATGACTTTTTGAGGTAGTTAAATTATCATTTACATTTGGTTAAATATGTTATGTGCTACTTATATGAAAATCATTATTAACTTATAATATATGTATGTGCTATATTTTCAGGTTGCTCATCAGGATCATGTAAACCTTACAAAACACAAGCCCACAATGAGTTTTTATACATCCACCTCATAAGATTGTAAAATGTATCATTACTGGTTCAAATATAACTTAGAGGTGAGTTATTTTGCATACTAGTTTCTTCTTACATACTAAGGGACAAATCTAGACTATCCATTTCATTAGATTAAAAAGATAAAATTTAAAATTAAAAAAACATGAAGGGACTAAAAGAGTATATTTACAAAAACTCACACTAACCACTCCCTCATTATTTGTAGAGTTGGCAAATCTTGCCCAAATTGCAATTAATTAACCTTTTTGACAATTTGTATGTTTTTTTACGTTTTTTACGTTTTTGTATGTTTTTTTACATTCTTATACGTTTTGTACGTTTTCATACGTTTTCGTCCGCTTTCGCACGTTTTCGTACGCTTTCACGTGTTTTCGTACGCTTTCGCGTGTTTTCGTCTGTTTTCGCACGTTTTCGTTCTTTTTAGACGTTCTCGCACGTGGTCTTATGTTCTCGCATGATTTCTTACGTTTTCGCATGTTTTTGTCCGTTTTCGCACGTTTTCATACGTTTTCGTTTGTTTTCACACTTTTTCTTCTGTTTTCGTCCGCTTTTGCACGTTTCTTTCATTTTACACGTTTTCATCTGTTTTTGCACATTTTCTTACGCTTTCGTCTGCATTTGCGAGTTTTCGTCGGCTTTCGCGCGTTTTTGTCAGCTTTCGCGCGTTTTCGTCAGCTTTAGCGTGTTTTCGTCTGTTTTCGCAAGTTTTCGTCCGTTTTCGCCCGTTTTGTCTGTTTTTAGACGTTCTCGCACGTTTTCTTATGTTCTCGCACGATTTCTTATGTTTTCTTTCGTTTTCACATGTTTTCTTTAGTTTTCACACATTTTGGTCTGTTTTTTGACATTTTCTTACGTTTTCGCACGTTTTCATACGCTTTCGTCCGCATTCGCGCGTTTTCGTCTGCATTCGCACGTTTTCTTAAGATTTTGCGCGTTTTCGCCAGCTTTTGCGCGTTTTCGTCCGTGTTCAGACGTATTTGGTCGTTTTGAGACGTTTTTGGCAATTATCAATCGGTTGCTTCTGTTTTCATACGTTATCTATCAATGATATTATACCAAAAACCCTAAACCCCTAACCACTAAACCCTAAACCCTTAACCACTAGGTATAATATCACAAGTGGCATGTACATAAACTTTAAGATCTATACCAAAACCCTTAAACCCCTAACTGCTAAACCCTAAACCCTTAACCACTAGGTATAATATCACAAGTGACATGTACATAAACTTTAAGATCTATACCAAAAACCCTAAAGGGTTTTGACGTGTAATTTTTAGACGTTTAACTGCTTAATCAGTTTTCAGGTACACTTTTTTAGAGTTTAATAGTTCCTGAGTGTGTTTTTTAAACTTGCTCGATGTTACATAAACATTTAAAATCTATACCATAACTTAAAACCCATAACCAGTATAACCCTATAAAAACACCATTTTACCTTTAAAAAACTTGTATTAGAGCCAATGTGACTCTGAATTCTTTATATACGTTTTTATCATTTTATAACCAAAAACCTAAAACCATAACCATGAATCCAATACCAAAAACCTTAAAAAACTACCATCTAAAGAATATACCAAAACCCTAAACTCTAACCGGTTAACTCGATACCAAAAAACCCGTATACGCAACTTTTTCCTATCCATCTATTCCCGATGTTCAATATCACTCCTAAACCACAAAGTATATATACAATTGTATCATATGCCCTGTGCTACCTTTTTCTTAACGTCTTACACCGTTCATAACCATAGTTTACAACGTGTACTTTTCGACGATTCAACCCGTACCTGGTGGGGTGTTTGATCTCATGTGAGTGTGTGTGTTTGTGATGTTATATTTATATATAGATATATATATATATTTATATATATATATATAAACTTCAAAATTTATACAAAACCTACAACCCCTAACACTTAAACTCTATACAACAAACTTTAAACCCTAACCACTAGAGACTAATATCACAAGTGATATATTTACATTAAAATTCTAAAATTTTCATACCAAAAACCAAAAACACCCTAACCACTCAACCCTATACTCAAAAAACCATAAAACTCTAACCATAGGTATAATATACATGTGATATATACTTATAAACATTTCTCTAATTCAGGTATTTTCGACTCCTTTTTTCGTCATATTTTTTTTGGTTACAATGCGCGTTTATTTTAAATTATACTTTTAAGCTAAATCACGTAGACTTGAAAAATAATCATATCAATGTAACAGTCACATATATAAATCTTATCGGTGAAACATCACATCACCAAGCGATGACCACTTTTCATTTATCTTGACTGTCTAATTTATTTACCTCCCTTGCGGTATTCTTTTTATGTATTGGGCCCTCCCCACCCCGTATCCCTACGTGTTATCCAAATCTTTGTAGAACATCTGAACATTTTTTGGCCTAAATCACCGGACCCATACCTAGCTCTTACCCTCTCGATTCAAACCCAATATACCCTAATTTTATTACCATCTAAAACACAACAAATTTATTAATTCTCTGTCTCTAACATAAGCCACATAGGGCGGTTATGGGACCAAAACAACTAGAAATCTTAAAACATACATAATTACAATGTACATTAGGTTTTTTTTTTTTTTTTTCCTTTAAACTGTTTGTTAAACCCCCCACCTAACCAATCCCTATAATTTTTTTCAAACCATACAATATGTTCCTAGTTACGCTAATAACACTAGTTAAAGACCCGCTGCACCTCGCTTGGGATCTTTCTCTTTTCTTTGTAAACACACGTCTTTAATAAAATCTATAAATCATCCTAAGATCACCAAAGTTACTAGTACATGTCTTGGTTAAATTAAGATAGTACTAATGGTCTGAATAACAATTTACCAATTGGATAATACCATGAGACTCCTTTTTATACCTAATTGCCGCGGCTATAAAACACATAAAATTCCTAAGATTTTCTCTATCTTAGCAAATTCTCCCCCCCCCTATTAACATATCTATAGCTTTCCGTTTCTTCTACATCATGTCATGTAATTATGAGTAGTACTAGTGTTTATCAAGAAACATGAGAGATTACTAGAAAACCTTTAAAACGCCCTTAGGTCGTTATTAGTATTAGTTTAGGACCAAGGGAGCTTAACTAGTCATTAGTATAACATACATCACTCACTTTATATCTTGGAGATTTCATCAACAACTCCCAAACTTTCTCGAAACTAAAATCTCTTCATCTACTCTTTTGACATTCGGGTTCACGCTCGTAACCGAAACATTCTACACCCATAATGCATGCTAAGGAATCAAGGTAGATTAAGTTCGATAACAAGGAGTATTAAGAGAGTGAGATAAAGCTAAGGATTGGGTATACAGGCTTTGAAGCTTAGGTTATTACACGTTTGGGTGTAAAGCGTTGCGGTTGTCCCCCCCCCCCTTGTGGTTTGTGTGGGAATGTCTTCCAAATCTACAAACCAAGAGTCTAGGACTATTGTAAGTTAAACCAAGCTCATATTTGTCTATACTCTAGTCGGTTATTACATGTCTAGTTATAAATGTCACGTAAAACTTGTGTTGGGCATGTTACGTGGGTGTGAGCATGCATGGTTCGACCCATGCATGGTTCACGCACATACAATACACGTACATTTGATCTTGTGTGGTGCAAGCATCTTCTACGAGCATAAAACATGTTAAAAATCGAGTTGAGTCTTTAACGATTCATTAAAGTACCAAGAAAGTGATTAAAAGAAACCTCACACATGTATCTAAGCATCAGCAAAAAACCCATCTTAAATTTTCATAATTTTCTATATTATCCTTAGTGTAAACTTAATAGCTTGGCTTGGGAACGCGTACATTGGCCTATAGAACGATTGCATGTGATTGAACATGAATAACTAAAGTTAATCGGACCCTTAATGGACCAATTGGGCCCAACAGCCCACGTCCGAACTAAACAGGCCCAACAGGCCGTGACCATGAGCCCACAGTTTAATTAGAAGCTCTACGAGCTTATTAAGGGTTCTACGAGCTTATTAAAACTCACATAGACCCTAAGATGCTCCTCTAATTGCGTTTAACCAAACCCACCCACCCCGCGTCCCTAAGTGAATTGAGTCTACCTTTAAACCTTCACATTCGGTCTCATATCGGGTCTAAAAAGCCAAAATAACAAGCTTAATGGCTTAATTAATAAGCCTCACACTTAAAACAGCTTAAGCAGACCTAAAGGAGCTTAATAAGTTAAGAAAACAAGTTGGATTCAATAAGGAAACCCTAATGGACCTTTTATTAACTTTTCGGGTAAGGGTGCTGGGCCGACAAGTCCAATAAGCCCAAATAAGCTCATCCGAGCTTATTAATAAGCCAAACTGTATTTTTTATAACTTTAAATAAGACTTAATAATGTACTTTGGTACATTTAAATACTTTTCGAGACCTTTATTTTGCTTAATGGGCTTTAGCGAGCCAAATAAGGCCCAATAAGCGAGCTTATTTATAAGCTGGCATAACTTATGTGGCTTATGGAGGAAGACATGAAACTTATTGTCTTTATTAGAAACTTTTTGCACACACACTTTTTTTTTTTTTACTTATTATTATATAATATATTTTTCACCCCCCCACTTTACTTTTGTACTAAAAATATGCATTTTTACAAGTTAAGGGACTAAATGTGTCAATTTTGAAACTTAAAGGTTTAAAAAGATAATATGTTTTAGTAACTGTTTGAAGGACTGTTTTTGTCATTTCTGAACTTTGGGGACTATTGGAAAATATAAGGAACTTAAAAGTAAAGTTTGTAAAGTTGTGAAGGACTAAATGTTGTACAAGTGAAAACTTAAGGGTCTAACGTGTAATAATTATTTTCATAACTAGAGGGGGGGGGGCTATCAGTGTGGATAGGCCAATTTTGGTAAGTATAGAAAACCTAAGGGTATCTTAATAAACAAAGTGATTTTATAATACTTAGCGAGTCGAACGAAATATATTCGGATAATAGCAGATAAACATCAGAGTTTAAATAAATTGAGTTATTTATTAATCAACATTTATACGTATACAAGATCATGGGTAAAATCGTATACCTCTCCAAAAGTATCAGCGATACAAATTCATTAAACATTTGATCACATCAAAGTGTTATCAGTATTTATATATCTAGCCAATTTATTATAGTTCTAACACATTGAGTCGTTAACTAAACTGTAGATTCTAGTAGGGCAGGTTGGTAGGTGGGGGTGATGGGTACGGGGGGTGGCATGGGGATGTGTAGGGGTGTGATGGGCTGGGGCTGTGGTAGTGGTTACGATGGGGTGGTCAATTGCCACCATTCTTTTGTCTCCATGATTTATAATGATTTACATTGTTAGGGTGAGAACATGCTATTTGTTTTACAAATTGAGAACGCAAGTGTAATCTTTATTAATGATTGCTGTGTTTGTTAAAGTAGCGATAACCCACTAAGCCCTTTATCATGAACTGTCAATCACTAGATTGTGAGCGCAAATTTTATAAATAGATCTATTTGGATTGACATCCCCATTTTGGTGAGTAGCGCTCACTTTGTGCGGGTTGCAGAAACAAATCGTATACCACTGGCGGATTTGGATGTTAGGGTCTATGGTAATTCATTCACGGGCATTTATTGGCCCTCTCCCTCCGCGAGCTCGCTTTCTTACACTTGGCCAGACCGCCTGCACCAGCCTAAACGCTATTTAACTTCTTCTATGATCGTCCTATGCAATCTAGCTCTGCCTTAATCCATACACTTGGAAATCTTGCGGTCGTACAATTGATTTACATAAACCTATGAATTCACCAACTTTATGTTGACGTGTGATGCATGTTTTTTAAGGGTCAATAATGGCAGACAGGTGCCAAGATACATTGGGGGATTACTCTTTGAAAGAGTCAGTATCAGATTTAGGATGTATTACATTTTGGGATATTTGTTATAAAACGAAATCTTTACTTACGTTGTCAAACAATTTAAAGCCATGAGCTTATGTAATGAACAAGTATTTTGTTAAATCCAAAGCGTTTAGTGGTCGTTCTCTTCTCTTGTGCTATTGATCTTTGAAGTAACGCCCTCGGATATTCAACATTCCGATGCGACCCAGATTTGGGGGTGTTACAGATTGGTACCAAAGACAAGGTTATAGAGAACCAGGTCAAAAGTTTTTGTCTAGACTATAACCATTTTCAAACGCTGTTTTCACAAATGGGATTTGCACGGGACATACATGCATTACTTGTTTGCATCTAGCACATATATGCTTACATGATACATACTGTTTTAGCATTAGTAGTTACTAAGTGCTTACATGATTAATATACGCATATATAAATTATATTACGTATATTACTATAAGACTCTTATAAGTAAAACTTATAGACGTAACATACAGATCTCTCTTATAATTAATACTTATATAATTTATTTTTGCTTCTTGTAGTAGTCATGTCTTTTGCATCATCTGTTGTTACCTACACTTCCGTCTATACCGATTCTGAGACAGGCAAAGTCTTCTGGGGAGCTGATGAGGATAATTTAATGGAGGCATTCCGCGATTCATCGTATTAGGATACGATTGACTCCCGATGCAGCCGGTAGACCCACCCAAACACGGATTAAATACCGGCCCCCCACCCCCCCCCCCCCCCCATAGAGGATCCACATACCCCACTAGTACCACAGGACGAGGATGAGCGTGAGCCTATGTTCATACATGCACATGATCATGACTACGTGCCAGAGCCTATATACACTGAGTATATACCATTAGAGGATGAGCATGAGCTTCTGGCTGAGGAGCAGCCATTACCTCCTGTTGATTCGCCTACTGCTGAGTCACCCGGGTATGTTACTAAGTCGGATCCCGAAGAGGATCCAGAGGAGTTGGAGGGTATGTTGGACAATGGATGGTCCAGTTGACTTTTCCTTATGGACGGGGGAGATGATGGAGATGATGTGACGGCGATTCATTAGGAATGATGCCAAAGGATGAGAATGAGGAGCGTAGGGGAGGAGGAGGAGACTTAGGCTCACGACAAACTTGCTATTGTTGTACCTATTGATGAGCCTATTTCCCTACCTGAGGGAACATAGCTTGTTATACCACCCTCAACTACATTTATTTGGGCTCTTAAACCTGACCCCCCCCCCCCCCACCACCCCCCACACCTAGTCCGGCTCAAGGCTTCCTTTTCCATTCCACAAGAGGTTGAGGTTGAGAGATTCTGACCAATACTACTCCATCACCATCACCACCCATCTCACTATCACTACCCTCTGCAGGGGAACGCCTTGTAGGTGCACGGCCCCACCTGCACATTCATCACCACCACCTGTGCCATCACCTTTACTACCATTATCTGGGTGTCCAACCCCAAATCCAGACCCCCCCCAAAACTTCTCAGGATAAACATCCACTCAGGCCCTCTATTGATGCAGTTACTGCGCATTAACATCACTCTACCAAACCACTACCACCATCTCTATAATACACCACTTGTTGACCATAGGGTGATATAAATAAAAAACCGAGTCGAAGTAGCCACATCCGACACAGAGTGTTGTGGTTTGTCCACTCTAGGCTACAGTATGAGTTCAGGGAGAGTTCTACATGCCAGAACTATCCAGAGATCGAGGGGTTAAGATTATGGGTTTGTCTGAACCGTAGTGCTAAAAAGCAAGATGGCAGGGGATTAGTGAGGTTAGGTATGGTATTAGGGATACTTGGGTAGATCTGGCAGAGACAGTTCCAGAGATAACACCTATGATTGTGGGAGAGGTCAATACTAGGGTCACAAAGCTTGTGAGCTCACGAGATGACTAACAGGATTGTATAGCTTATAGAGAGATGCTCAGGTTAGTCAGGTCTTCGTATATTCACAAGAAGTTCGATATGGACTCGCAACGGGTCTCGACTTACTTTATGGGGGATACGATGGCTCTCTGGAGACAGTTTGGATGTAGGGAGGAGGCTTATGCTTCCCGAGAGGCTTGGGCTCACTCGATAGGATTGAGTTAGGCGACCCATCAGGAGCTTCAGACCTATCGTGATCATGTGTATGTCCACGAGACCCATCTCCAGGCACATCAAACACAGCTATAGCTGCAGGGTACTCTCATTCAGATACATCATCAAGTACACGAGACTCGCTTTTAGATGCAGCAGGCTAAGATAGCAGTGCTTCGAGAGACTGACCATAGGCGTTAGGCACGGATGGTAGAGACTCTCCGTGTGATGAGAGACATGAGGCGAGAGATGGGCGTCTACAGGGGAGTCTGTTGCTCTACACTGAGAGCAAGCGGAGGGAGAGCTAGGCAGCTCAAGTACCAGATGCTTGGTTTCCAGTTCATCAGGAATGCTTTAGGGATGCGACTGTCACGTCTAGTAGTTTTTGTTATTATCTTAGCGAGGTCATTGTATGGCTTGTTAAGTATTAGGGGTTTTTACCCTCTAGCATAGCCTTAGATCTTTTGTATCGTATTTTGTGTAATCAGAAACTATTTTATGTATGGTATGTGCTTAATTACACATACCTTGTTCCATTCTAAACGGACTTAAAAGAATAAAAACATGCCAAAAATACATTATATTTGTATGTTTGCATTTGTATTGTGCAGGAAACGGATATTCAAGAAAAGGAACAAAAAGAAAGCCAAAAACAAGCAAATCCGAGCACGGAATGGAAAAGGCCAAGTCAAGTCAAAGTCTAAAGTCACCCTCATGAAGAAAATACAACTTGGGGGACTATAATTGTCAAACCCCAAGTTGTATTACAAGAATTAAAAGACAAGGGTCAAAAATGCAAACCGGCCAAAGATTGCATTCAAGTTATACAACTTTAGGGGACCAAGCTGCCAACTTACCCAAAAAGTCTTCTTTCCCGCCCATAAAAACCCAGGTACAACTTGGATGTCCTCCCATACTTCCTGCCCTGCAAAACCACTCGACACCCTAGCCAAAATCATTTCATCCACCCTACTATTTCCCCCCAGCTGTATAAAGGCCATGTTGGCAATCCCTCACCTTTCCCAAGTATCTTCAATGGTTGAGATTGATTCCAAAGAAGCACAAATGAAATTGAAGGCTGGGATTTGCTTGAGAATCCACTAACACAACATGCAACTTGGTATCTTGTCTCCAAAGCAAGACAAGCTGCAAGTAACCTCGAAAATAAGACTTCGGCTATATATAAGAGCCTTTTGTAGCCTTTTGATGCAATAGTTAATTTTAGAATTATCTTAAGGCTTAATTTTCATTTTTCACTTATGTTATTTCTGATCTTTTAAGTTTTTTACTGCTTTCACTTGTTAGTTTTGTTTACTCTTTCAAGTTTTTATGTTCTTGTTTGATGGTTTTAAGTCAATTTACAATACCAAGTGCTAAGTTTCTTAATTGTGTTTCCCCCTTCCCCGCCCTTTTGTGTTTTATAAGCCATCAATTACAGCTATTATAAGCTTCCTCTACTTAAGTAAGTTGTTAAAAAAGTTAAGTAGTTAAGAGAAAATAAAAAAAAACACTCTCAAATTACACAGCTTACTTTATGGATGATAAGCCAGTTCTGGATGGGTTATGGACTCTCACTAAGTTGTTTTATACAAGTTAGAGCTTGTGATTTTGTCTTTACCTGTTTTGACAGCAAGGGTTTTGTAAGGCTCTTTTTTTTGTACATTTTTATTATGCAGAAGTGATTTATTGTGTTGCTTTATTGGTTATTCTTGATTAATATGTTGCTATAAGTGTTTTTATTTGTTATTGATAATTGTTTTTTATTTAATCAGTTTGAAATAAAATTGATTTTTGGAAAGATTAAGGGTGTTTTGAACAAGCAGTTACTAAACTCCCCAAAGTTAGTACTGCTAGTTATTTTTTGGGGGGATTTAAAATTAACAGTACTAACTTTTAAAGCTACCTAGTAATTAACTCAATGTTAGTATGTTAGTTAAAAACTGTAAGTATATGGTGGTCTTATTTTAGCTTATAAGTTATTAATTTCTGATATTTAAGTGATTTCTCTAGCATTTTAGAGTAGATTAAAAACCATTTTCTTTATGTCTTTAGGGGTAAGCTTATTTAAGCTTATTCTCCTTTTCAAAGTATCTTCAAGAGTTTACCAGTTTTTAGTTTTTAGCTTATTTGCCATTCTAGCTTATTCTGATTGCTTATCTTTATGCTAAGTGCTTATTAAGGATAGTTAAATACCTGTTTTAGCTTATTTGTTATTTTTGCTATATTGAACTAAAGTATAATTAAGCAAACCCCCACACCCAACAAAAAAAAAACAAAAAAAAAAAACCACACATCATAACCTTAAGCTACCAGTACTAAATCCAAGTAAATTTATCGGTTTTTGTCTTGACTCGTTTTTGGGTCAAACGACCTCCGTTTTCAGTCTAGTCTTTTTCATTCTTCGTTATTAGTTCCCTAGAGTATTTTTGAAGTGAAAATTTCTTCGTAGGGTTAATTTTAAAGATTTTAGGTTTTTGACCCTTTGTTCGGGATTCGTGCTCTCATTTTTTTAGCTTAATTTCATACTTTTTAGTTTCTTTTAATCATTTTTGTTTGTTATTATTTAATTTAGCTTTCCACACTCTCAAATCAATTCTCTCATTCAAACTCCAATCTCTCGACTGTACGATTTTCCAACATAGCCTCGTTGGGGATAAACGACCCGGGAACATTCTATACTACTTCTCGGTTTCATTGATTTTGTTTTTAAACTATACTTAATATATATTTTATATTTAATTATATATTATATATAAAAGAGGTGTAGTTTAGCACCAATCAATTTTTGGCGCCGTTGCCGGGGAGGCTGTGAAAAACGATTATCGTTACGTTTGGCATTTGTGTTTGAATCTGTGAATATTATCATATAAAAAAAAGTACAAAAATATTTTCATTTTCTTTTAGTATAATTATCATTTAAAAAAAACTAAAAAAAAAAAAAAAAAAAAAAAACCAAAAAGATAAAAACATTGTCTTTAATTATCAATAAAATTCACAAATTGGTAAAATACCAAAATATAATATTCTCAACTGAGGTATTATCATAATAACTTCCGGTGAACTTGTTGGTTCCCAACTCGAACAAAAGATTTAAAAACTTGCCATTTGTGTCTCTTACGACGTACGGCTCACCTTGAAAAGTTAAACAAACTATAAAGTGGGTATAAGGAGGGTTGTTCCGAGGAACTACGACCCGAAAGGAGAAATAAGCTTCGCGCTATTCCTACTCCTCCGCTCACCTGTGCGTTTATCTTTTTGAGAGCTACCGTGAAGTAAGTAGATTATTTGGTTGAAGTTGTCTTATCTCATTGTCCGTTAAAATCATTGTGAATAAATCATTGAAAAAAAAAAAAAAAAAACAAAAAAAATTAGTGTAAATTTTCTTTTTAAATTTCTATTCTGTGCATGCGCACTCGTTCTCAAGTCCGTAAACGTCGACAACAACAAGTCCGACAAACTTCTGTTGAATCACCCAATCTTGAGAAACCAAATAACAATCCTCCCATAGTTACGATGGATGATAATCGTACTATGGCGCAATTGCTCGAAGCACCCACCGAGGGTTACGAGGATGCGATCGTTGTTCCCGAAATTACTGCGAACAACTTTGAGATCAAGCATGGTCTACTTAATCTTGTTCAAAACAAGCAATTTTTTGGACACGATAAAGAAGACCTGTCACACCCCCAAAATCGGACGGCAGCGGAATAGTAACATTGGGGTGCGACTTCAGGGCACAAAACACAAG
>BQNB010153372.1:4231-15651 GCA_026074375.1 Tanacetum coccineum
ATAGCAGCTAGCATCAGCCACATATTCAGCTTTAGTAGAGAAGACGGCAACCATAGTTTTCTTTTTGCACTGCCATGATATCAATCTGCATCCTAGGAACTGACAACCTCCTGTTGTTGATTTCCTATCTAAACTAGCTCCAGCATAGTCACTATCAGAATATGCCATCAGATCAAAGGGAGAATCTCTAGGATACCAAAGACCTAAATTGGGTTGGCCTTTTAGATACCTAAAAATCCTTTTTACAGCATGTGAGTGTGAAACTTTAGGTGTGACTTGAAATCTAGCACATGCACATACTGCAAACATAATATCTAGCCTGGATGATGTAAGATACATCAATGATCCAATCATTGACCTGTAGAGATGAACATCACCATCATCACCATCTGGGTCTTTGAGCAAAGGCTTTTCTGTATCTATGGGTGTGCTAGCTGTCCTGACATCTGTGAAACTAAACTTCCTTAATATGTCAGCTACATATTTATCCTGGCTGATAAAAATTCCATCTTCTTTCTGCTTCACTTGCAAACCTAGGAAGAAAGTGAGTTCTCCCATAGAACTCATCTGGAATTTTTCATGCATCGGTTTCTCAAATTTAATACACAATTCCTTCTTTGTAGAGCCAAAGATAATGTCATCAACATAGACCTGTACAAGCAAAATATCCCCTTTTTTGCTTCTTGATAAGCAAGGTCTGATCAATCTTTCCTCTATGAAACCCATTGTCCAATAAGTACTTGGCTAAGGTTTCATACCAGGCTCTTGGAGCTTGATGCAAACCATAAAGTGCTTTCACTACCTTATAGACTTTGTCTGGATTGTCAGGATCTTCAAACCCTGGAGGCTGACACACATATACCTCTTCTTCAATTTTACCATAAAGGAAAGCATTCTTCACATCCATTTGATACACCATAAATCCCATAAAGGAAGCATAAGCTAAGAACAGTCTTATTGCCTCAATTCTTGCTACAGGAGAAAAAACTTCATCATATTCTATGCCTTCTTCTTGAGTATATCCCTGAGCAACCAGTGTTGTCTTGTTCCTGATGACTATGCCTCTCTCATCTTTCTTGTTTCTAAAAATCCATTTTGTACCAATGGCCCTTTTTCTTTTAGGTAAATCCACTAGAATCCAAACTTTTTATAGCTTAAACTGTAGAAGCTCTTCCTGCATTGCTTCGACCCAAGCTGAATCACTTAGAGCTTTGGAAATTCTTTTGGGTTCTTCCTGGAATAGGAAACAAGCAAACAGACAAGTATGAAGGTCTTCATGAGTTTTCCCTTCATAAATAGAAGTAATGAACCCATGTTCATTTGTATTCTTTGTCATTCCCCTTGTCTGTAGACCAGATTGTATATCACCAATCACATGATCAAGTGAATGATCTTTATAGATTCTTATATTTGGAGTAGTAGGAACTTGATATAAGGTAGTAAGGTTGCTCATATCTATTTCTGTTTCATCACCAAATAAATCAGCATGTGTGGCTTCAAGTGTAGCACTTCTTCCCAAAGAAAACATGTCAGATACATTTTGAAAGCGATTTGACCTTGTAGTAATAACTGTTGGACTAACAGTATTAATATTTAGACTACCAGTTTTAAACTTTGCACTAACGGTATTAATACTTAGCCCATCAGTATTAATATTTGGAGTACTGCTCTCAGGTTGCTCTTGATCACTAAATCCACTTGCTTTACTTACACCTTCATTATCCTTCTTTTTTGCATTACTAAAAGGTTGTGGTTCATCATCACTAGAATTCTTTGAAGAAGAATCAAACATTGAACCATCTTTCCACAGTGGCATCATAATGTAGTCTTGGCTAAATTTAGTCTCCTTGCTAGTGTGACCTGCACCATTACTTTCTTCTGAACCTGCAAAATCATTAGAGTTTATACCTGCAACAACTGGCACATAATTCATTGATTTTGTTAGACTATCAATATCAAATAGCGACTTTGGACCATCACCTGTAACAATAGGTTTATTCTCCAAGAACCTAATGTGTAAGTTTTCTTCTACTTTCCTAGTTCTAATGTTGTATACTCTAAAAGCCTTACTAGTCAATGAGTATCCAACAAAGAAACCATCATCAGATTTTCCATCAAACTTGCCAAGATGATCTAAGGTATTAAGGATGGTAACATGACACCCAAATGGTCTCATGAAGCTTAGAGCAGGAGTTCTACCTCTAAACAATTCATAATGGGTCTTGTTATGAGGCTTAACTATAATTACCCTATTCTGCACATAGCAAGCAGTATTAACTGCTTCAGCCCAAAATGTAGTAGGTAACTTAGAGTCAGCTAACATGGTTCTAGCAGCCTCAAATAGTGTCTTATTTCTCCTTTCAGCAACACCATTTTGCTGAAGAGTTCTAGCTACACAAAATTCCCTCTTAATGCTTTTCTTTTCACAAAACTCATTCATAACTCTATTCTTAAACTCTGTCCTATTGTCACATCTGATTATTTTTACTTTCTTATCAACTAGATTTTCTATCTCAGTTATAAATTTATTAAGGATGCCACTAGTCTCATCCTTAGAGGCTAAAAAGAAAAACCAAGTGAATCTGCTATAATCATCAGTGACTACAAGACAATATTTCTTATTCATTAAGCTGCTTACAAAAGTTGGACCAAACAAGTCCATATGCAATATGAATAAAGGCTGAGTAACAGAGTTCTGGATCTTGGACTTACAAGAGGCTTTGTGTTGCTTTCCCTTAAGGCAAGCAACACAGGTTTGGTCATTTTCAAAATGTTTTGAAGGTAAACCTCTCATAAGATTTTCCTTTACAAGTTTATTAATATTTTTAAATTTTATATGACCTAGCCTCCTATGCCATAGCATTGATTCATCAAGTGTTGCCTTTGCAACAAGACAAGTTAAACTTTCCTTAGGAACAATGTTCTTCATATCAATACTGTACATATTATTCTTTCTAGGAACTCTAAGTAGAATCTGACTCTCATCAGGTAACTTAAAGTTAGGAGACAAAACAAGACATTCAGTGTCAGTAAAAAGAACATTGTTTTTTCTGTCACACATCTGTGAGACACTAAAAAGGTTAAACTTTAACTCCTTGACAAAGTACACATCCTCAAAATCAAGCTTATCAATTTTAAGAGTTCCTTTACGAGTAACTTTACCACCATTTGCTCTTTCCCCAAAGGTAACATATCCTCCATTAAATTCCTTGAAATCTGAGAGATAGGACATGTTCCCTGTCATGTGCCTAGAGCATCTACTGTCAACATATCCTTGATCTTCTTGTACCTTTTGTGGATGACCCTGCACATAAAAATAAGGAAATTAGTTTTCTTTAGGGACCCAAGCCATCATTGACTTGGATATGCCTCGTGCATCAATATAGTTATGTCTCTTGAAAGTAATTGATGCACTATTAAGTTTAGTATGTCTCCAAACCCAACATGTTGAGGCCTTAATAGCATTAATCTGATTTGCCCTGACAGCATTAACTACTTGCGAATTTGGCCGCAGCGCCAGTTATGTATCGCTTTTGCCTCTTAGCATTGGTAACTGCTTTTGGCTACTAGCAACTGCTAAATGCTTTTGGCCTCAGCCAGTATAAAATAATTCCCTTTAGCAGTATTTATACGTTGCGCGCGTGGCACTCTACTATAAATTGTGTGAGATAGTTAATTAGTTTTTATGCGTCGCGATAGGGCACCTGCGCTATCAGTTGATGTGCTGATTTATAAAAAACGCGATGACATTTGGTCTTAAGTGACTATGTAACTGGCGCAGTTTTGGCTCTCGCGCTAGCAGTATTGACTCGGCCTAGCCTAATGTATTAAAGTGGTTCTTAGGCCAGTTTTCAATAAAACTGCTCTTGGAGCCATGTTGCTGTGTGCCACTAGGGTGTGCATTTTTAGCTCAAAATATTGTATTCACCTAGTATTATTATTCCCTGATTACCAACCTTCCCCCGTTCCTTTTTGATGGTAATGGCAGTTCAGTTAATCTACACATGGTCAAAAATCTTCACAAAACAAACATGCTATATTGTTACATCAAAAATTATCTTCCTAGCTTGTTGGGACTTCGATTATTCTCTTTTGATTTCCCCTTAGGAACTTGTGACTGTACATTTCAGTATACTTAACTGGTTTTTCTTGTTGTTTAGGTCTAACAAATTCTATCTTAGTAGGAGAAATAGTTTTCTTTTCTAACTTATCATTTGACACCAACTCCTCAACCAATGGGGCATCATGTGTTTCCCTAACCTCATTAGAAATAACTTCACTAACACTCTTACTAGTCTTAGGTCCATAGCCTTCAAACTCAGGCTGTTGGAACTCCTCTAGACTAGAGTTGGATAAATCAAGTGTTAGAGGTGAAAATAACCCTGTAGGAGGAGGTGGAACAACATTATAGCTTACAAACCCCAGACCCTTTCTACTTTTATCAGGTATCTGACTTCCTATTAATTTGTCTAGACTCTTAGAAGCATTATCAAAATTTTCAATTTTAAGTTGATTGCTTTCTTTTTCTTGCTTAAGCTTTTCTAACTCACCTTTAAGCACACTAATTTCTGAGTCTTTATATGAGATATCTCTTTTTAGAACAACAATTTGCTCACAAAAAAGAACCTCATTCTTTTTGTAAAATACAAGTTGCTCTTCTACAGATGCTAACCCTCTTTTATACGTAGCTAAATTGAACTCAGATTTGTTAAACTCTATTCTTAAATCATCAAGTTGAGTTTTAAGAGTTTCAAAGCTTTTTAGACAGGTTTTTGAACAAGTTTTGTCATTATATACCCTGAGTCTGAAAAAAGACATAAGTGCTAGTATTTGTAGGGACTTCATCATTGCCATATAAGCTCCGTCAAAAACCAACTCATCAGTAGCAACATAGCTTTGGAAGAAGTTTCTTCCACATTTACAGTCCTTCTAGAGCTGTCTTGATTCTAATTTTTGCTATCTTGGTTCCTAGGTCCTCTGTACTCTCTTGCAAAGTGTCCCAACTTGTGACAGTTGAAACACTCTACCTTGGACTTGTCATATCCAGCTGTGTCACTTCCATTAATAGTGATATTTCTAATAGTTTCTAGAAAAACCTTCTTGTTCTCATGCTTAGCAATGCTAACTGCCACTTCAAATCCATATCTTCTAAGTTATTTTCATGGATTTGTTCAAGGTCCTCATGTACAAGTTAAGACCCGTTTGGTTGATGCAAACAATGTAATAAACAAGTGGGCATTTGCTTAAGTTAGCAGTACTAACTTGAGCACTACCAGTGCTCACTTGATTATTAGCAGTACTAACTTCATAAGCAGTATTAACTTTATTAGTACTGCTAGGAGTTGACACAAAAGCCATGTTCTGAGAACTTAAGCTTGAGCTTGAGTTTGCTGTTCCTTTAACTTCTTGTTTAACAATCTTGAAATTGTTGTAGAGGTCATCAAAGCTCATTATGTCTAGGTCAGATTTATTTCTCCATACCACAACATGAGTATTCCACTCAAAAGGCAGGCTTCTCAAAAATTAAAAATTGAGATCTTCTGGTGAATATTTTTCACCCAGATAGCTCAGTCTCGACTTACTCAATATTCTGAAGCCTGTTAAAAATAGAGACAAGAGACTCTGTTTCTGGAGCACTAAAGTTCTCATTACATTTGTTTCAGAAGAGTCTTTTGAGTCTTCTTTGTGGATCATTAACCACCAAATCTTGTTGTATAGAAGCAAACAAGGTTCCATTAGCTTCCTTGTTACTGATAAAGTCAGTAGATGTTCTTTGGAAGTGCCTTTAGTAACATACTTTTTGCCTTACATCATCGCTTCTTTTGAGTCTTCTCATCAGCATTTTACTGGACATTGGTAATAATGTAGTTGATCGGAACCATTCAAAATTTGTTGTTGTTTGAGCTGCTGGTTTGATAAGGAGTTTCTATTTTTTAGACATCCAATAGGAGATAGTCTTGTACTTGAAAGAGATTACTCAATTCTTAACTTCCAATTTCATATTAAACCTGCTTATGCTCATGGGTAGCTTTATTGCAGTGGTACTGTTGTTTGTGTAGTGTGTCTAGTTACATCTCTTCTTGTTGAGTAAAGAGTTCTTCTAGAGGTTTCTTCTAGGTCAAAGTTTCTCAAAGCACAGCTCTGTTAACCACTTGTGGACTACCAACACTATGATTGATTCTTTAGCTTATAAAGTGTATGTTACCTTGGATATAAATCCAAAATAACTATAGGTAGAAACTTTGTGTGTATATTAAAGAGTATGCAGAATCTATCTTCAATACTTAGGAAGAAATATGAATGTAACTGTAATTTGATTGAAACAAAGATGTAACAAAAAGCTTCAATATTATTAAGATTAATAATACGAGTACTCTGTCTAGTACTGAGGTTTACAACCTTGAAGCTAAACTTAATGTGATAGTCACACAAACTCAATAACCTAGGACCTCGTTTTATACATCAAAGAGTCATTTACAAGATAACTACAAATCTTCTAAACATTTATCTTATACGAATCTTTCTAATAATATAAGATATACACAAAATAAACTAATACAAATCATATCACACGTCTTTATCTCTTCAGCAGTTGTATTCTTCCATCAGCGTGTTAATGTTTACACTGGCTTAGTACTAAACTCAAATTCAGCAGAGTACTATAACTTTAACTCTGCCAGTACCAACTTAGCTTGGCAGTATAAATTCTTCCCTTGGCAGCACTATGTGTGGTAAGTTAATTCCCAACATGAGTGATTAATAAAGTATTCCAAATTTCTTTTGCAGTTTTACACATAAAAATTCTTTCGTATTCTTTACGTGGCAAAGCATTATAAATTACCATTTTAGCTGCATTATTTTTAGCAAGTTTCTTTTAAATATCATCGCTTTGTTTGTCAAATGGTACAATTTCATCCTTTTTAGTTTCGGGATTATTTTTGAAAGGGAGGGATAAATTAACCCATAGGATATTTAAATATGCAAGATCTAAGATCTTTTGATTTTCACATAAGTTTCGAATATATTATTCAATAAATTAAATCCAATCACTTGCAAAATTCTGGTGGTCTTTGCCATCTAGTTGTCCTTTTAAATATTTTTCGATTCCATAAATCTATTCAAGTTTTAAATTTACAATTTTATTTTAAAATCTTATTTGATGTTGGCTTCTCTCTAATACAATTGTTGAAACTAGAAAGGGAGGGGGGGAGGGTTGGTTAGAATAGTTTACCGCTTTTTAATATAGTGTATTGTTTGTTTATAAAGGACTTATATTCATTTTATGTAAACTCTATGTACACATTATATGAACATTTAACTAAGTAAATTGAATGATAACAAGATTAAATGGTATGCAAGACAGAGATAAAGAGTTGGAAAGATCAAACCACTTATATAAGGACATATAGTGGTTCGGTAAAGAAGTCCTTTTCACACTATACTCAACTCCCGAGTACAACTCGAGAGTTCTTTCATCTATGTCAACAAACTCCCTTTAGGCGGATGGAAAAATCGTACCCACAAGTAGCTTACACCATATTTTCATACCAATAGCCAACACTAAGATGTCTGTGAAGTTCTTTTCTCTAGCTTGAACACACTTACCACGCACTTTTGTATTTTGTGAACTGAAATACTCTCCGCCTCTAACACATAGCATCACAATGCCACCTAAGCACATGAGAAACTCGATCACCCAGATCTAACTCGCATTCTCACTCTACGATGCTCTACCACGGATCGCCGTTACTCTAATACTGATGACTATGATGATCATACACGATCTATAGATTACACATACATTTCTCTGTGGTAGCATCAAAATGTGATTTTACAAAATTATGACACACTGACCTCGCTAACACGTTACGCATGACAGAACATTAAAGCACTACTGCTCAGGTCTTCATAACTTGTGAAGGGTAAGATAGTTATTCTCGCTCTTTTTGCACTTGCGAACGATCAAGCTTGTGAACACTTGGAAATCATAATACTAAAATTAAAGTGTCGCTTAAAGGATGAAAAGTGAATGCCGCGCTCTCTCTACTAATTTAGAACAGTAGTGAATATGTGTGCAAAGGTCGGAAAATATTTTGTTGCAAGAATATGCTCCGCTCTATTTCATAGGAAAGTTAGGAGCGTTTTTGTTTGGTCGGCCCCCTTAGCTCCTATGCCGGCCCCCTTATCACTAAGGGGGTCGCCCTTACCTTTAAGGAGGCTGCCCATAGCTGGACGCTCCCATTTTTGTCTTTTTCAGGGGAGGTGTTTCGTGGATCAAATATATCTGTTTTTAGGTGGAAATTTTGAATTCAAAACATTTATTTTGAATAAAACATTTTTAATAAATACAAAAATGTTTTGTATAAGTTATAAGAATGTTTGTTACATTTTATAAAAAATGTGAGGTTGAATAAAAATTTCTTTGATCATTTAAAAAATATATTGAATCATTTATTTATTCGTACCTTTAAGTGATTAGATTATCGAAATGAAAATTTACGACTAATTACTTGTTTACGTATGATTTTACATAGAGCGATTTTGCATTTTGTGATTATCAAAACGTAGAGAGATTGAAAAGTATTAATAACATTTCTAGGAGTATTTCTATCAACAAATTAAGGACATAATTAGTTGTATACCTTAGTAGACAAGCGGGTATTGTCTAACTCGCTCTAGCCGGTGCTATTCTCATTGGGACAATCAAGAATGGCTTGAGCATCGCTATCATGTGGATGAGACCCCAGCGGACGCGGCCGCCCAATCTCGGCTCACGCGCTGTTTTATTTGAATTTGAATCTTTTTGAGTTTTGTGTTTATGTAGATAAGTTGCTGGTCTCAAAAGATGTTCTTTTAGAAGGCAAAACTGTATTACGAAACAACAACAAAAATACGACGTTCTAAAAGATAATGGCAGCCCACCTTGCCTTAACAAGACCCTCTTATCTAGAACTGTATATGAGGGCCCCAGAAAGTCTGCGAGAAAGACAAAGACTAAAATTTTCCATTATAGAAAAATCACTCTACACCTAACAATGAGCATCGTCTCTTGACCTCACTCGAAAACCATTGCTCGTTCATCTCTCTATCGTAACACAATATAAAAAGGATAAAGAACTAAAGTAGAAATGATACATCAGATTCACTTGCGACACACACAAGACCAATTATAATTTCAATGATCTTGGCCCACGTACTCTTTGTTTCCATAAGAATGCACAGCCAAGGACAAGAACGAATTCTGATATGCTGCTGGATACACCTCCAACAAATAACATCTCAATTTAATCCTTTACCTACTTTGTCCCAGAGTAGAAGAATCTTTTCCCCACTTTAACTGACACATTTTCTGCCACAAACATACTGATTAAACTCACAGGACTTTCAGACAAAAGCATTGAATAACATACTGTAGCAGATAGAATAAAGCCATTACTTGATCGTTATTGTAACCGAATATTTTGAGGGTCCCATAACCATTTTTGACAATCCATGTCTTTATACTTATTTGATCTTCTCACAATCCATTCAAAGCTTTTGAGTTGAATATCTTGGACAATCTTATTAGTACTTGAAACTTTTTTGCCAAACACACGAGCATTTCTTTCTTTCCAAATGAAGTATCCGGAAGTCCAAATCACCTGATGATGTGTCATTTTATACACTTTTTCGGGGTCGTTTAACCCCCTAAATCGTGCATTTATGCCCAAAATAGGTACTTAATCGTTCCTTTTCAGGTATTTCGCATTTGGAAGACATTTGGAAGAATTACACGTGACTTGGGCTCATTTGGAGAAGAAACGGACAAGACTACGAACCTACACCAACATCACTCAAGATAATGTTCTCAGCAGCTAGAGACGGCGTCACCAATACAACGTGACGCCGTCACAACGAAGACCAAGACGGCGTCACTGGATCTCACGACGGCGTCAGAGTACACGACCCAGCCCATTATCTAGAATATTCTCTATCATGACGGCGTCACGACTAAAATGCGACGCCGTCATAGCGATTTTCCTATATATACAAACCCGAATTTAGGGTTTTGAGTGTGTAACTTTAGAATAAAAAGAGGGTACGAACCCTAGTTCGTTTAGCAGCTGTTAGGGACGATTTTAGGGCCTAAAAACCCTATTGTACTTCCTTCAACTCACGTTTTAATCAAGTCAGGTTTGTTTAATCATTCAATATGTCTATGTGTTGTTTGATTCATCTATGTTCTTTCTTTATTAACATGCTAGGCTAAACCTTCTATTGTGTTTATTTATGATTGTATGAAACCTAGAATTAGATCTTAGTGGATGTTGCTTCTGTGTGATGGATGTGCATGTTAGAGTCTTAGAAAACTAGCTTTTGTCTGCATCGATTTTGATAGTGCTGGAAACATGGTTGTGTGATAAATGATACATGGGTAACTGTCTTCATACTACCTTGCCCCTATATTTGGTGATCCACTTTTAATATATTTCACATGCACTTAGTGTACCCCTAGGGGCCTTGTAATAGTCTTCATACTACCTTACTTGTGCGTTGCTCTAGCGGAATACTAAGTAGACGGCGGGTTCGTGTAATTCGTTCATGGCTTAGGAAATAATTACACAGATCATCACAAGGGTGACAAAGCAACAACACTAGGAGAAGCAATCTAGGGAGTAATACATGATTAAATAAACACAGTCTTTTATCTTATTGTTATCACCAGTAGCGTATAATTTATATTTAGTTTAATAGCTAAAACCAACCACCTCTCCAAATATATGATTTACTTGCTTTCTATAAAATATAAAAATACAAAAATAATATTCTCTCAACCCTTATAATTTTGTTACACCGTGATCAAGCCTTCCCAACCTATTCCTCGAGTGAACGATAACAACCCCTGAGTCTTGCCTATACTACTACTACAACGATTAGGTGCTCTGCCTAGGGAGTTGTAAAACTTCATGTAGAAGTCCTACGACGACCGCACATCAAGTTTTTGGCGTCGCCACCTGGGGAATAGTTAGGTTTAGATCATAGTTTAGCTTAGTTCTACTTGCTTGAATCCTTTCAAGTAGACTTTAATTCCGCATATTAGCTTTCTCGTAGTCTATCTTTTCTATATTTTATTTGTTTCATAAATTTGTCACCATGACACGTAGCACTGTTAAAAGATTAACGGAACCTCTCGACGAACCCGAAAGAGAATTCCGAAGGCTTTGAAGAGCCGCCTTGCGATCACATCAAAACGAATCCCTTACCATTATCGGAGGAAACCTCTTTGATGATGAAGCAACTTCGTCCAACAACACCTCCCAAAACCTTGCATGAACATTCTCGCCCCACATCCACTAGTTTCCAAAATCCAATCACCGCTCCAACCAAACAAACCAGAAGAATCGTTGACTCTCTCGACATCTGGTTGATTCAAAATACAT